>JAHPZR010004426.1:15000-27500 GCA_019787425.1 Platygyra sinensis
AGTTAAAACCTTGAAGAAAAAAATATCAAGATAACTATTTACAAGTAATACTTACTGTATAATTATGTAAGTATTATATCAACATGATAGAACTGAGCATTTTTACACATATATGTTAGCATCTTTCAAGACCAAAAAAAGCCAACAACAAGCATCATATACTGTAATTGTTTGGCAACAAGTAAAATATACTTGAAACTATATGAAACAATGCCCCATTCCTGAACACCACAATATAATATACGGAGTTTCAAATCAGTTGGTAAGTATAAATTCCACAAGATAAAGTATATGGGGGGATGGATCGCAGATAATTAACGGTATAGGTGTTATTTCTTTAATTTTATTCAGTATACATGTTCTTTTTTTTTTTCTCTCAACAGTGATGGCTGAAAACCTGTCACATTCTGACACGTTTGCAGGATACATCCATAATGTATCGCCAGTTTACCATGACAAGTATTCCAAGCCAAAACTGAAACTGTCAGAGCAGTCTGTTTCTCCCCCAGAAGAAAGAAACAATTCGCTGCCTATGACCACAGAGTCCTGTTAAAAGTCTTAAAATATAAAGGTTTAAAATTGGCACTATATCAAATGCCAAAGGTGTCCTCGTGGGAGATGTTTCTGTTAAAGATTGTCCCATTATCAACTTTCAGAAATCAGAGTTGCCCTCAACAATGAATATTGCAGTGACCAAATCTGTGTGTGTGGGTCAACATGTTATAGTAAAGGCTTAAGTAGCTTCTCACCGAAGTAAAGAAAGACAAAATACATGTCCTGTTACCGTGAAGTGCAACAAAAAATTCAGGCAACAACATCACTTATCACAGAATGCCAAAACTGTCATCTAAAACAAAATGTAGCAGCCACTAAAATGCATTGATATGCTACTGTATTGTTCAAGAATGATAATAAGAATGATAATATTGAAGACTAAACTTAAAGTCTTCGATACAGCCGTTACAGAAATCAGTTCTTTTAAAAGAGAAATTACTAAGCTCACTGGGGATGACATAATAACAAATTTCCTTACTCTACAATCTGTGATCACAGTTACATTTAAGATCGTTCAACAGTGAGAATAAGATTGTAACAAAAATTAAAATCAAGTAACCGACAAGATCTGGAGGTCGGCCTTTGAAAACTGCTTGCCATGGAAAGAAAAATCTTAAGTTAATTTCACTGACATTTTAAAGTTTTGTTGGCACATGGATTACAGTTCATAACTAATATTTTTCTAGTTATAGCCTGGAAGTCGTTATTACCCACTTGAGTTGTACATGTTCAGTTTTAGTTACTGTTATTAAGTACCTATTAGTTATAACAAATACAAAAATACCAACATTTAAAACACTCATTGATATATCTGCTGTAATAAATTGAATTTAATTTAACTTTATCATAACATAAGCAATGAATATAGATGTGACATTCAAAGAATTAAGTTCTGTTCATGTGCTTAACAATTATTTTATACGTTTAGATTGTAACCTTAGAAATGGTATTGTTCACCCAACAGTTGTTTTCAAAGCCATCATAATTGTTGTTAACTGCCTGTTACAGTTTATATTGTGAAGCTGTATACCGCCAATAAAGTACGTGGTTCATTACTTTTCTTGCTTCCTGATAACAGACAAAAATGCATTCACTCCAATTCAAACTATTCACATGCTCTTCCCACTAAACTGCCAGGACACCAATGTCATACCTAGAGCCAAAAAAAAAACAAGACTAGACAGTGCCCTTACAGTTGTTTCCTCATTTGCAGTAAGCAAAAATACTACTATCTTCAGCACAATGCCTATTGCAGCAGACACAAGTACCCATTGGGTACCTATTTTTTGTAATATGATCTCTGGTATAAAAAGGTTCGAAATTTGCATAGTTATTTTTCTATCAGATGTAGTTTGCTGAACCATTTTTCTGGATGCGGTAGAGGTAGAAAAGTTGCTTTATTTGGAGCATCACAAGTTCCTTAAATACCTGAAAGAACTTGTTCTGGAAACTCTAAAGTATGAAAAATCATTTCTAGAGCAATTCGGTTAGATGGTACCTGATAACCTTGGCTTGTGTGCGATAAAATTTTTACTTCTCAGACAGCTGCTATTTAACATGATTAAAAAAGAAATGGCCGCTAAAAAAAAGAGTAAATGGCTCGTAAACTGTGAATATGTACTTCTTTATACTCAAAAGAGGCTAAAAGAATGTCGTCTGTATTTTGAGTTGTTCCTTTAAATCTTATTAGGTCGGTAAGAAATTAGACCTAAAAGTGCCAAGTTTCCTTCTCAGTAGAGCCTTAATATGAACCCAAAGAAATCCAAGCCAAGGATAATAATGGATAAATTTGATTTATTTTGTATGAATAGGACTTCTGGGCTGTTGAAACTACGTTAAATATTTTCATCTTGTTTGCTTTCAACTCGCAACCGCCCTCAACACTCAGCTCTGGCTTTGAGTGCTGGCATATACATAATTAACTTGAAAACATTCTTTCGTCTTTTTTCATCAATATCAATCCAAGATAAGGGGTACTAAGCTACGCATATAAGATATTTCCAGAATGAAAGGAAATTCTGGACTCCCAAACATCATTCTTATCCGGTTGCTTCCATTCAATCGCCATCACGCTAGCCGCGAATTGCGTGACGTTTGCATAATTATGCAGTAGTTTGTGTTCAACTGCAAAGTTCGCTCGCGTCTAATGAAGGATGATACCCGCAAGTTTAACTCTAGAATCTGTTAGAGTATGGAAAGATCTTTGCTGTAAATGTCATTTTAAACTTAATTTAGGTGCCACTTTTGATATTTTGAGTCTTCCTTATAGCTAATTACTCATTCATTTTCACAAGCGACGCAGTGAGGTATCTTGTATTTTTTTGCGGTTACCAATTTTTATCCAACCGTAACAAAATTTCGGTACAAAGCACTTCGGATGTATCTGAATGCTGTAGTCTGGTCGATATGGAGCAATACGTCCTTGTTTTAAGGCAGAATGATCCGGAAAAGTCACGAATTTTGATTACTGAATCGACCAAAAATCTCTCCTCAGACAGCTGAAGTCGTCTCGTGGCGTAGCAAAAAAAGAAAAGCAGAAATTACAACAAAACATACTTGTTTTTAGTATGTACACACTAAGTCCTTTTCGTCCAAAAATATAAAGGCTAACTTTTTTCTGACCCGAAATTGACCGGACCGCTGTTAGCGGGACAGCCACTTAATGCTATCAACCGCTTAGCTAGGACAAGAATATGAACACACTTTGTGGGGTAAAGGGGTAGGGGATTAAGCACTCCAGTCGCAAAATTGCTGACATAACATGCTGGTCTAAAGCTAGTATTATGCAACAAAGAGAGATGATAATTCTCTCTCAAGGGTGATAATGCCTTGGCCGTGGAAGGGGTAGTAATCCCCTACAGGAGGTGATAATCCCCCGGGATAACACTCATTCCCAAGGCAACACAGCTATAGGGGTACCAATCCCCAGAATGAATAGCTGCCATGAGTCTATGGGTGAAAGTGTGGCCAGCATGGGAGCACTTAATCCCGGACCCTGACTTTATTGCACTTTTAACAAATGTTAACACTTCTTAATGAGCCACAAAATATTAGAAATAACAATAACAATGCTCTATTTGTATAGGAATATATATTATTGACATTTGAGAATAAGTCAACTTGCCAAAGTTCGTGTCCTTGAAGATTGTTGTGACTCTGTTTTGTTTTGTTTTGTTTTTTGTTTTTGTTTGAAAAACTATAACTATCAAGGCTTCATACATTGTCTTCGATAGCCTGCGTAGCTGGCGGGATGCGTGAGCGAGCGGCTGTCATATTCCGTCGCGGGCGAAGCCCGCGAAGAATTCGCGAGCGGCGAAGCCGCGAGTGAAATTCCCGCCTGCCACATTTGGTATGGTTTTTGCTTGCCGCCCACTGTTAGCACTTTTGATGAATCAATTAAATAAGCCAATCAGAGAACGAAGTGTAACATGAAACATGAAACTAAGCCGAACAATGGCATATACAACACGCAAAACAGTCAACAGACTTGCGTGTAAAGAGCTGCATTTGAATCCTGTGGTAGCAGAGCGATCAAAGGAGGAATAAACCTATACATCGAGCGTCAGAAACATCAGCTCGATCAGATAGCGGCAAGAAACATAAAAATTTCTCTAGACAAGCGTATAGCTTTCTCGAAGTAAAGCCATGGGGGCTCCGATGAAAAACTTACGAAGGCCAACAGTTCTAATCACAGCCGGGCCCGGCGTCACAATATAGAATGCAAGTAAGCAACACGTTCACATAAAACGTCATATCTTGTCCCTCAAAAGCAAATGCTTGGAGATATAAAAACATATGTTGCGAAACAAATGAGCCAAAAACACATGGCAAATTACAGAGGTGTCAAACTCGGCAAAGCGACATCATGTATACAACAGCGGAAATCATGCAGCCCTATGACCTCTTAAAATTTGCCATAGCACGATCTTCGGCTCTACCCTTCTTTAAATTGCTCCTGATAACACAACATGAAGTGCCCTTTGTAAACACGAGTGAAGCGACAAAAAATTCGAGTGACCCAACAGTACCAACAGAGAACGGCAAATGTACAAATGTCACGAACCGTAGAAGTCGTGTAGGTTAGTCAACCCGATTTTAAACATCATTCCCCGAAATCAACTCTTTAACGGCTCTCTCCATTTTTTCCTTCAGTATAATTTTTCTGCTTTCCCTGCGGATATTCAAAGAATCCAAAGCTTACTTTATGCCGTGATTTCTTCGCATGCATTCTCCATTGACTCTCCATTTACAAACAAACCTTTTCCCCTGGGAAAGATGAGAGGTATAGATTAAAATTTGATTGACGTTTCAATGCTCTCAGCCAATCCGAAATTCGCGTGCACTGGTGAACGCATAATTCAAAAAAACCCACGAATTTGGGCAGGCGGGAATTCAACTCGACTCTTCACCAATCCTCTCACGGCTTCGCCACTCGCGTTCTCAGCTTCGCAACCAAAGCAAATGCACTCGCGCGAGAAATCCCGCCAGCTACGCAGGCTATGTCTTCGAGTACTCGTATTTGTGAAATCCTACTAATACAAAGGGTCGGGTGGGAGGGAACTGTGATTCTTGTCAAATCGAGAGAACTGAATGAATCACGAACCGAGGCAGACGGACAAACATACTTGATTGACAGGGAGAAAATACAGTGTTGTTATTGCACAAATCTAATTGACTGCACGTGAAGCCATGTGGGCTAAATGACCTTTGTACCCTTGTATTGCTAACATTTACAAATACATTATTGTTTACTGTTAGCTTGACTCTAATAAGCTGAAGGTTGTATCATTAACTGTAATTTATATTCTAGATATTTTCTTTAAAACAACCATAGAACTTGTAAATACATGATTTGAGCTGTTGAGTGACAATTTTACTTTGAATACCTAGATAGGGCAAAACAAGAAAAATTTCTTTTCTGGGCACTGTAATGATATCCTTAGGCTTGTTTTGGTTTTTATTGACTACATCGTTCAAGTTATAAGAATTGATACCGCGGGGGTACTCATTGCGTGACAAATGTCTCTTGCGGTCATCTAAAGCAGACTGCAGCAGACAGGGTGATGAACAAATTCGCAGACAACGATAAGTGTGCGGATGAGGTAATCTTGTGTTTCCGAAGTGTGAAAGAATCCCATTGAGTGTAGAGACTAGTGAACGTTTTCGTTCGGTAAATGGAAATGGAAAAAGGGTTGTTAAGATCGCGTTTTGATGAGAACATCAAGAAAAGGAATCTCTTGATCCTGTTGAAATTCAATGGTGAATTGAATGTTCCTGTGCCGGCTATTGAGATAAGAAAGGAATTGAACAGCGGCGTCCTTATTGTGAAATAAGGTATCTAAAGGTATCTAAACCAGATGGTTGGACGTGCACCGTTATTCATGACCCATTTTAAGCTTGCTTACGATGACAATTCCATTACTCTTGTCTGGTTTCGTGATGATGATGCTATCATCATTACGTAAATAAGTAACAGCTGTCAATTTTTCATTGCTAAGAATGCGCCTCTGTTTTGAGAAATCATAGGAAATATTCTTGAGTTGACTCTTTACCCTGTCCTTGTTTTCACTGCTCAAAGTTTCTGCTTTAGATGACCTCAAGAGACATTTGTCACGCAATGGGTACCCCCCGTGGTGTTATTTTTTATAACATAAACGATGTAGTCAATAAACACGAAAACAAGCCTAAGGATATCATTACAGTGCCCAGAAAACAAATTTTCATTGTTTTGCCCTATCTAGGTATTCAAAGTAAAATTGTCACTCAACAGCTCAAATCATGTACTTACAGGATCTTTACAAGTTCCATCGTTGTTTTAATCCTAAGATTATTTTCAGAAACACTCGCCGTATTAAGTCTTTTTTCCCCTATAAAGACAGACTCAGCCACTCCCTTAGGTCTAAAGTAGTTTATAAGGCTAGCTGCTGGGATTGTGAAGATTACTATATTGGAAAAACAAAACGCCGATTACATGACAGGAAAACGGAACATTTTAAAGCGCTGACGAGTAACAGCCATTCTTCTGCCATTGCTGACCATATGACCCAAACAGGCCACAAGATTAAATGGGATCACTTTGATATTTCAGCCACTGGACAATCTGATATACATTGTAAAATTAAGGACGCCTTGCTGATTCCTGATTTAAAACCAGCGCTTAATGAAAATATTGGCAGTGAGAAACGTTTTCTCTACTAGCCATTATATTTTTCCAGCAGACTTAACTAGGTCTGTTTATTTTCATTTACTTTTTCATTGTCATTACTTTCTTTATTTAGTATTAGTTTGCGCGTTTAAACTTAATTGTAGTTTAGGTAACCGTTACTTCTGAAGATGTATATTGGAGCATACGAAACGTCAAGTTCATAAATCAAAGTTTTTACAACATGCGGTGTCTCGTTATGTTTATAACCGCAGTTTGTTTGCTATTTTTACTCAACTTGAAATGGCCGAAGAATAAGAGTATTAACAACCTTGTTGCTGTTCCGACAACCCTGCGTTCTGTTTAGAATACAAACTACCTACCACCTCAAATAACGAACTCGCAAAAATTGTAGTGTTTGTATTTCTTCTCATTGAGAAATCTGGACTGAGCGGCTTTTTAAACCTCGTTCTGATGTCCAGTACCAGTGCGAAACCGCTGAGAAAGGCTTTGCTTCATGTGCTCAAGATGGTTGTTCATGATTATACTTAATCTGAACATCTGGCTTGAAGACATCTCAAAAAAAATTCGCATCGCATCTTCCTCTGCGTTCAGCACCTTCAAAGGTAAGGCGAGTTCTCATTTTGGATTGCAGAAACCAATACCCGTAGTTAATATTTTCACTTTGCTCTTTTTTTCTTGGTAAGGGCTCTACCTACAAACACAAAATTTAAAGTAGTAGCCATTTGGAAAATATCAGCCAAGAAAGGTTCTCTTTTATTAAAGCAAAACAATATCGGCTAAGATATACAACAACCCTATAGCTAAGTCTTTGCGTTTTTCGTTTCTGTACCGTCATTTATAAACCAACCAAAGTTCACGCTAGATAGGCGAACATAAGTTTTATTATTATTATTATTATTTTATTTTTTTTTTTTAAGCTTCACAAATTCGGAACTACTGACAATACGTGCCAGTCGATTCAGAATCCCATCTTAATTGTAGTGTTGGGTACTTAATGTAAAGTGGGTATCTTACTGGTGTACATCGAAGAGATAATTCTGGTGAATTGTCGGCGTAACCTTAAAGAATAAGATCAAAGAAGCTGACTGATTGTCATACGCACACCCGGAGCTTTCTTTCTGTAGGATAAAGTGTTTAGGGAAATTCCTTTAGCTCCCCCTCGAAAAGGAATGCTAGTCGATCGCTGTGTTCCCCCCTTTCAATCACTAAAGTTGCCAATGCCGATTTATGCACCTGGATGAAGAGAGAAAATAATTTAGCCCAGAAAACAAAAAAAACAATTACCCTAGCCAGGATTCCTACCCGGAAAGAGCGACCCGGAGTCTAGGGTCAATGATACATTAGGACACAGTTTCCCCGCTAGTAAGGTGAGTGTAAAGATTTGCTTTTTAAGCTTGCTTACAGCTTTTTTCCCCAAGCGCTTAACAGAAATATGTAAAAAGAGGTAAGTTTGCTTTTCATCAGAAAATCAAGGAATCACCAGAACAGCTGTTCCTCCCTCGCTTTTGAAAGCGTGCATCTAAAGTTTACGCGTCTAACAATCAACTACTTTTATTTTATTTTATTTTTTTTTAAAGCAGTTTGCGTTTCAAAAAGTCAAGGCTTTTTAGTAGGAAATGAAGCTTTTATTAAACTAAACAGTTCTTTGTAATGTCATTTATCGTTTTAATCATTGTACACCGCACTTGGAGCTATTGTAGATATTACCTCAGCATGGGGTTTAGGCCTGTTCAATCATTTCGAACAAGCTGACTGGAGGGGTGAAAATTTTAGATTGTTACACTGTGATCATTATCTTTTCTTTTCCCTTGATTTCCGTAAAGCTTTTGTTGGTAGGCTCAACTGTATTTGATCGCTTCTTTCCGGAGGCGCTACGAATTTAGTCATTATTTGGTCTGCATTCTCTTATGTAAAGCCATTTAAAGCGGCAGCGCCGAAACTTGATCTCTTTGATGTGATAAGTCTGAAACAAATTCCCCTTGCCTAGGTTGCTTTTAATTCTTATCATTGTCTTTTACCGCTATTTACAAGAAAGCCAAGTACAGTAGTTAGTAATTTTTCCGATAACACTTTACTGAAAAGCTTCTGCTGATCAACATGATCGATGGGTGAGTTTGTTTACATCTCAGTGAAATATTGTGACACGAGGACTCGGACAGACATGAAGATTCATGTGGTACGAGGACTAGCTTAATATCAATGTTTCCAACAAAACTTGAAAGGTTTTTATAGCAGGAAAATGTCTGGATGTATGAGATTCAATTATCTTGCTGTGCCCTTTACAAAAAAGCAATTCACATCTCCGTGAAGACAAAATGCAGTTTTGATCTCACTGGTGATCTTTTAGCTAGCGCCACTTGGAGATCACCGGCTTGTTTTCCTTGAAAAAGAGAAATACGTAAAGAGAGAAAACGCAATCTTACACGTTTACACTTTCTTTTGACACTCACTAATAACTACTAAGCCTTAAAGGCTATTAACATTGAAAAAGCCATTTGAAGTTAATGTATTGTGGACCGTGAATTGCCGTCATCTTTCTATATTCCTATCTTAAATACAAGAAACGCGCCAATGGTTAGGAATACAAACAAACGCTCTAAAATTTTTACCAATAAAAGTGAATTTTTAAGCGGTTTCCACCGAATCGAAGGGGGCTTTGAATGTTGACCATCAGTTCTCGTAGTACTAAAATATACCCGAGAGACTGCACTAGAGTAAGCAGTTCCTGTAGAATTAAGGAAACCACAAACAAATAGCTAAGTCAACAATAATGGAAATATCTAGAGAGACAGTTGGGGTAGTATGGTGAGACAAATAATTGCTACAAGCTTTTAAACATGATGCTAACAATTCTCATCAAAGTAATTGTTGCTAGAATTAAGAAGTTATTGCCATTTATTTTTAAGTCTGTAACAGAGTTGTGAAGTACTGAATTCCATATACTTCTGTATCCCTTTGCGTTTTACATTTTACATTTGGACGCTTCAAAGCGACAAATACAAAGATTAAAGTAAAGGAGAGAAGCCGACAAAAGAAAATAGTTTTTATGATAATGCTTTATTAAATTTGCACGCCTTTTATGATGAAAACAGCAGCATGCAAAAGGCACTTCGTCTTAACCAGAGCGTCTTCAAAGCATTTTAGGTTCTACGATCAAATTGAAATGATCTGTCAAGGTGTTTCATATGCTTATTTTTATTGTTTCCCCTAGGCGGATTTAGTTAACAACTTAAAAAACAAAACAAAAAAAAAACTATTCCTTAGCAAATGAGAAGGTACCTTAAATGTATCTAGTTTGCATTCGTTGAGAGATCGTTCTTTAAATCCATATATATTGTCGTTTTCTAATGTGCGATGAATTATTGCCGAGTAATTCATGTATTGAGAAATTACCGAATTCGTTTATGTATTGCATTTGGCCAGCTTGAGTATTTTAATTTCACCTAATTCTTATTCTTACTATTGCTATTGTTCCTAACCATTACTTGTACACATACTTGCCAACAGCTGAGTTGCTGTCATTTGAAAGAAAGGTCAAAGGAAGAGATTTAATTTAACTTGACGAAAGCCTGTATCTCAGTGAAAGTGAAAAAAAGGAATACAGCTTTACTTTTTTTTCTTTAAATTTTGATCCATTTAGTTAACGCCCAGTCTTTTTAGGACTGTTACTATTACAGCCTACACTTTCCAGATTCAATTGAGGTAGGCATTCCCTCTTTTTAAAGTTATTTATTAATTAGATTAGATCGTCAAGTTTTCCTATCATTAAACCATAAAAAATATCAGACTTCCCGCCAGCGCAAAACTTATAACATCCTATTTTCCTGTGCTAAAAGCCGGAAACAAATTGTTATGTCCAGTTAGGCTAGCGCTCTCCTCCAATACAATATTTTATTTTTCATTTAGTTCCGTCGTGCTCCTGCAGTAAACATTACATTGCAGTCGTCTTGTACCTTTGCATTAGTGATATTGTCAAAACTTACGCAGTGATATAAAGGTTCTTCAAAGTACTTTATAATTTATACAATTTTGTCTAAAATAAATTTCATGGGAATTAACTACATTAAGTTTTTTCAAAGCCATTACCCCGCCACAACTCTCTCTTTCTCTCTCTCTTTTAAGCGATTACGTGTTCCGCATTGTCTGAATCTTTACACAAATCATTAACAGTGGAAATAGAATACCGCAAAACAAGATGTGAGACGGCATTGCAGGGATCAATTTCTGCCATATGCATGGAAACGTTAAGGACGTTCGCGCCCAAAAACTTCCCACGAACACATTCTTTTTTTAAATTTGACTGCAGGTAGAAAGTGATAAGATTAGATTAAAAATGTTAAAAAATCGGGGGTCACCGAACTCATTTTGAAGATACGGCGCAGCTCAGACTGACCATAGCATTTGAAGGATTTCCAGTCATTCGAGGAGATTCTGGCCGGATTCATTACTATCGGCATGTATTCGAAGCTGAAGAATTATATCTAAGTTACTTGTTTCTAAAACAGCATATATAGGCCTTTTTCATAGATCTTTCCCACATATGTCATTAAATCAGCTAGAATTAGCCTTAAAAAAATACAATTCTAAGTTACGCACTCCTGTATCCACCTATCAATTCGACCCTGTTTGAATAGTATATGAGAAATAATTAAAACTTCCCAGGTACAGATTTCTTTTTGTTTTGTTTTGTTTTTTGTTTTTTTCTTTTTTCAGTATAATGGAAAGAATCAGAGAAGGAAGAGATTGCCCAATAAAAGTGGGGTCACCGAGCATCCAACAAAAATATTCGCAACATAAAGTTAACGCAAAGGTCATCAGCTCTGTATTTTGTTGAGTTTTCGACTCCGTGCGCGCGCTTGAAAGTGACGTATCACGCGCGTGACCAATGAATAGTGTGCGCACTAGAGATGCGCAGTAGCAATGGTCGCGAACGTCCCTAAATACTCCAAACAAATAATGATGCAGATTAGACCGATGCTGCACCCAATATTGTGATTTGCTCTATCGATCAGACGGACGTTTTAGCGGTGAACATTGAAAACACTGTAGTTCTAAATCAACAAAGCTAAAGTCCTTTTTGTTTCCCTTATTTTTTTTGCAAACTGTTAACATTTATTGTCACTATCGCTCTGTAATTATCTTTATCGCCGTAAGAAATCAGTTCACTTTCAACTGATAAATTTATTGCTAGACACAAACCGCAGTGATAAACATATTGAACTGCCACATTTTTATTATGACTCGACGTTTCGTATGTATTCTACAGACATTTTCAAAAGTAACCGTTGAAATTTAAAACAAATATTTATATATTACAAATGTGTGGGGATTGGAACCTAGATTAAGCTATAAAACTAGAAGAGATTAATAAAGCATAAGCTTTTCACTTCCGACGTTGACGTTGAAAGCTGAGGCAAGTTCTTAAATGAATAAGGTCTCTTTGATTTTACAATGGTAGTTTTTGACCTTCGCTTAAATATCAAAAATTATCCCACTTGATTTTACGTCCAGTGGTCTTGACTTGGCCCGATATGGCTGAAGTATTGTTATTTTTAGCGAGGGCCTTTAAGTGTTTGGTTTTCCTGTCATGATGTCGTCGTTTAGTTTTACCAATGTAAAAATCATTACAATCTTAGAAATTTGCTCCGTAAATAACCAGTATTTCTAAGTCGGTAACAGAGTTATCAAATACTGAATTACATATAACACGTTCTAAAAACAAACGGGATATTCTAAAACGCCAATTTTTTGGCAATAATCAGCCACTTTAATGAAGTTC
>JAHPZR010004426.1:32500-35000 GCA_019787425.1 Platygyra sinensis
ATATCTTTCAGTTGGATTTTTTTTTTTTGTCAGCGAATTTGAACTTTTTCCTACAGAACTAACGTATCAAAGGAGAAGTTTTAATTGACAACTTGCGGGAATATTTCGCTTGTGAATAGACCATTAGATTAAACCAAAAAATGCTCTTGCAAGATCTAGAGGACTAGAGTAAGTTTGTGTATAACAATCAGTGTTGATGTATTTTGTTTCTTTCGGATTCCCAGGTTCCTGGCTCGTTCAAAGAGAGAAGAGTGTACTCTTGTTTCATACTGATGTATCTTTAAGTTAGTCGATTAAAACTATTTAATTCTTCTGCAGTTCTCAAGTTGTATTTAGATTTTATATTTCGCAAGATTTAGTTGAGCAATGGATGATCAGATAGGGAAAGGCTTGTTTATGTGTAACGTACACAAACCTTTCCATGTACGTTTTGTTAGTGTAGCCATAACTAAGGTACATGGAAATTTCCGTGTATCTTGCCACGAGTTTCGTTGCAAGGTACATGGAAATTACCATGTACCTTGCCATATGTTTCATCGCAAGGTACATGGAAATTTCCGTGTACCTTGCCACATGTTTCGTTGCAAGGTACATGGAAATTTCCATGTACCTTGTCATATGTCTCGTTGCAAAGGTACATGGAAATTCCCATGTACCTTACCCGATCCGTTATTGCAAGGTACATGGAAATGTCCATGTACCTTGCCATGTGTTTCCTTGCAAGGTACATGGAAATTTCCATGTACCCTACCCAATCCGTTGATGCAAGGCACAGGGAAATTTTTATGTACCTTGCCATATGTTTCGTAAAAGAAAAAATTGGCAGAGGTTACCTGAATTACTGATCGATAAATTCATCCATGTCCAATACACCCGCATCGACTCCAGTCGTCTAAGAGCACTGACGACTCGACTTACCGAAAGTCTAGTCGCAAGGGGAAGCGGATATCGTGCTTACCGGAAGTAAAACTGATGGATGTCGGAGTGTACAAAATGTTGACGACTCGTCACGACTCGACCGGGTCGTCACGACTCGTTCCAACACGTGTCGACTCGACTCGATGAAAGTAGATTAGAAGTAACTCGAAACAAGTCGCAAAAGAAACAACACCAAGAACATTAGCAAACCCATGCATGGTACAAGACATACTATGTATTACTCGTTCTATAAACGTGTGCAAACAAATGATACGTTTTTAACGATTCTTCACAACCCGATACCAGTCGCAAAATTGATAACTCGCGCTGTCTGGGACTTTGAAGCGAAGAACTGAATATTAGGTATTTAAATTGCTTGAGGGAAACGCGGAAAGTCAGTATGATTTGTTAAAACGCTCGATACGAGTGGCAAAATAACTCGCGCTGTCTGGGACTTTATGATTTGTTGAAACGTTCCATACCAGTCGCAACATAACTCGCGCTGTGTGGGGACCTTATGCGAAGAGCATGATGCTAGGCATAAGATGTATTATTCTATCTAAAACGAGTGCAGAGAAATGATGCTTAAAAAAAAAAAAAAAAAAGAAAAAAAAAAAAAAAAAAAAACCGGTGTTCGAGGAAATATAATCCATACGCACCACTCTTTATACAAAAACTCCGGTGATAATAGCGGCGTTTTCCAAAAGTCAAATTGTGACGGTCTAGTCGGTCAGACGATTGTTTTAGCTGTGTAACACTTACTCGCCATAATTACAATCATCATTTTCTTGCTACAACTCCGCCTTATTCTATTATCACTCGACTCCTATGACACGTCTTAGTACCCTCGTATAAAAAAAGGATATTCGCGCGCTAATAAGCCATGATCAGTTCCATTTAATCTCGGAAATGGTCACTTCAAAATGTCCGTAAACCATCTGCATCATTAAGATAAAATTTAAAGGATTGCTATCGATAAGAACTCGACTGGGCGGATTTGCCAGATAATTTACCAAAGGTAAGTATACATCTGAGACCATTTTGCTTATCTTTGTTTTACTAAAATAACTATTGGATGTTTCTTAAACTCAAACTAATCTGCATTTTTTTTTCCCATGTGTGTAGTCTCTTTGCCAAAGCATTAAAGCAGCGAGTCACCTCTATCCTTTTTGGCCTGACTGTACTAACATCATTTTACATGGTACACGCGAGTGTCAATGTCTAGAACGCCTTCGAAGAACCTGTCGTCATATGGATTGCTTCCTTCATAACTACAGGTACGCTTTTACTATTCGAAACAAAGCGAAATCTTACTTTCCAATTTAACCAAACCGGAACAATTATTGGTGAGTTAATTTCCAAACCAAAACCTGTTTTAAACGAGCGGTCATGTTTAAAATTACTTTGAACTGAGAGTTTCACTTAAGCGATAACACGAATAATTCCAATGTTAAACTCTTCAAGCAGTTTACATGTTATATATTTGATCGAATGACAGAACGATAAACTCTGGACTTAATTGTCATATGGTTAGATGGCTGGTCGTGTGCTTTATTTAGAATTCTACACTCTTTTTTTTTTC
>JAHPZR010004426.1:40000-47750 GCA_019787425.1 Platygyra sinensis
GCGTGAATTTTTTTTAGGAAAAAGTTTTAAACTGATCAAGTTTTTTTATATGAAAGCATAAAAAAATCAGTTAAGTGATAATTATAACCGAAATAGTTACCTCGAACAGACAGTTAATGCTGATCTGAACTTTGGGTGAAACGCACTGTCCCTGAACGACGCTAAACGTGGCTTGACACAGTTGTGGAAATTTTTTTACCGTAAAAGCATGATGCTGCCGGGTATTTAGTCCGTTTGAGACCGTGACCTGCAGTCTCATGCACAAATGGTTATGTCGATAACGCAATTTTAAGATATACACAAGCTCGGTAAATTCATCGAATGTAAAACCAAAAGACTCTTTAGGATCGCTTGACATTTCTAAAGGAACACCAAATACTTTCAATAGGTTTGATTGAGGATTTCAGTCGGAATTCGGTGAATATTTTTGACTGCCGAGTATTTAGTCTATTTGAGACCGTGACCGGCAGTCGGAGAAAGACCAATATGATTTTATGGTATGCACAAGCTTGACTCGAGCCGATACCTACCATAGACGACTCGACTCTATGCGGGTATATTGGACAACCCTCGATAAATTTGCCAATTGTTTTTAAAATTGGCAAAATTAACAAAATTCGCGTTGTTTCATGCCATGAGAAAGCGGCCTCATACATGCTTTTGACCAAAAATGGACGTTTAGGCTTACTTTTTACCATATTTGATGCCTTCCTTGCAAAAAACGCCTTTTTAAAGCTGATTCTTGCAACTAGATCTTGGCAAAAATGTTGACCTCTCTTGACATTTTACCATAGCTGTCTTTAAAGCTCCTGTCCTGGTAAGGATTTCGGTTATTTACGCATTTCTTACCAGATCTCATTTTCGTTACCCGTGGCAAAATTTAAGCAGTTTATGTGAAATTGTGCCAAAACTTTTACCACTCTGGCAAAATAATAGCCATAAAGGGCATTTAATGCCAGATTTGCTAATTTCGTCTGGAAAAAATTAGGCCGTTTTACTTTATTTGTTCCAGAAATTACGTTTTAGAATATCCCGTTTGTTTTTAGAACGTGTTATATACTTCTGTATCCCTTTGCCTTCAACAGCACTGCGAGTTATCGGAAGTCTTAATCGCTTCCATTTTACAAGTGTACTCTACAATGCGGCAGATATGGATATTAAGGTAAAGGAGAGAAGCCGACAACAGAAAATAATATTTATGGTAATGCTTTATTTAATTTGCACTCCTTTTATGCTGCAAACAGCAGCATGCAAAAAGCACTTTATCTTGACAAGAGTGTCTTCAAGGCGTTTTAGGTGTCCACAATTAAATTCAAATGATCTTTCAAGGTGTTTGATATGGTCTTATGCTTATTTTTATTGTTTCCCTCAGCGGATTTAGTTAACAACTTAAAAAAAAAAAATTCTTCCTTAGCCGATGAGAAAGTACTTTAAATGAATGTAGTTTGCATTCGTTGAAAGATCATTCTTGAAATCCATTTTACTGTCGTTTCCCGATGTGTTGTAAATCATTGCCGTGTAATTCATGTTTTAAGAAATTACCGAATTCGTTTATGTTTTGCATTTGGACCAGCATGAATATTTTTATTTCACCCAATTCTTATTCTTGCTATTGTTCCTAACCATTACTTATACACACACTTACAACAGCTAAATTGCTGTTATTTGAAAGAAAGGTCAAAGGAAAAGATTTAATTTAACTTGAAGAAAGCGTGCATCTTGTCAGCGAAAGGGAAAAAAAAAAATGACAGCTTTATTTTCTATTTTTGATCCGTTCATTGAACGCCTAGTCTTTAAGGATTGTTACTATCGCAGACTCCGCTTTTCAGATTCATTTGAGGTAGGCATTGCTTTTTTTTTAAGTTAATTATTAATGAAATTTAAATCGTCAAGTTTTCCTATCAGTTGACAATAAAAATATCTGACTTCCCGCCAGCGCAAAGCTCGTAGCATCCTGTTTTCCTGTGCCGAAAAGCCGGAAACAAATTGTTATGTTCAGTAGGCTCTCCTCCAATACAATATATATTTTTTTTCATTTACTTCCATAGTGCCCCTGCAGTAAATATTACATTGCTTTCGTCTTGTACCTTTGCGTTTGTGATATTGTCAAAGCTTACGCAGTGACATGCAGGTTCATTACCCCTTTGTTCTTTAAAATAGCATATACTTTATACAATTTTTTTCTACAATACATTTAGGAATTAACTGCGTTAAGTTCTTTGAAAGCCATTAGCCCGCCGCAACTCTCCGATTTCTAAGCGATTGCGTCGGTGTTCCACATTGTCTGAATCTCTACACAAATTTTTAATAGAGTGGAAATAGAATATCGCAAGACAAGATGTCAGACGGCATTGCAGTGATCAATTTCTGCCATCTGCATGGAAACCCTTAATATTGTAGTTCTTAATGTACAAAGGTACATGTAAAGTCCTATTTTTCCCTTTTTTTTGCAAATTGTTGACATTTATTGTAACTATTGCTCCGCAATTATTTTTACCGCCTTAAGAAAGCAGTTTACTTTTAACTCATAAATTTATTGTTACACACAAACAGCAGTGATAAATAGATTGAACTTGCACATTTTGATTATGACTTGACGTTTCGTATGTACTCTACAAACATCATGTTTTCAAAAGTAACCGTGTTAGGGGACTAGAACCTACATTAAGCTATCAAACTAGAAGCCATTAATAAAGCATAAGCTTTTCACTTTCGACATTGACGTTGAAAGCTGGGAGAAGTTCTTTAATGAATAAGGTCTCTTTGATTTTACAATGGTAGTCTGTTTCGCCCTTTACTAAAATATCAAAATCATCCCACTTGATCTTATCTTCAGTGGCCTTGATTTGGTTAGATATGGCTGAAGTATTGTCATTTTTAGCGAGGGCCTTTAAGTGTTCGGTTTTCCTGTCATGATGGCGTCGTTTAGTTTTACCATATGCAATGTAAAAAAAAAAATCATTACAATCCTAGAAATTTGTTCTGTAAATAACTATGGATTGTTGAGAACGATTAATGCGGTCCTTGTAAGGAAAGAAATATTTTATGCATCGAATGTTCTGAAAAACAATCTTCAGGTTAACACGAGAGTAGGAATTGTACACACATGATTCTTGGGGTTAAGCGAATTGGTTGCTTTGGAAACCCAAGTATGGAAGTAGGATAAAGACAGGTCAATAAACCTCTGGTTGGCACATTAATGACAATAGAAGACGTAACGATGAGTATCGCCATTTTATGGGTTGATGAAGGTAATACGAGTAAAACTATTGCTATGAAAGTAAGACGAGTAAAACTATTGCTCCCGCTGTCCCACAGTGGATAAATTGAATATTAAAACTCCGGGTTTCGGCTCATGGATTATAGAACCAAGTCTTTTCATGTGTAACGCGCTTGTTTCGGCTGATGGATTTTAGAACTAGGTATATTCATGTGTAGCACGCTTGCTTCGTGTATACATTACGTTTTTCTCGTTTGTTTCCATATGCAAATATTTATTGACTGCGGGACTACGGGAGCAGGCATTTCATGTCACGTTATTGTGGCCGGGTATTCGGAAGGTTAGCCCTTTAGGAGCACAGAGGCAGTCATCTACCCCACAAAATTTAAAAACACAAGCTTTCAACCAGCTAACAGCTGGTAAACATAGACACTCTTGACCTTTCACCAATCGAACAAAGTTTAACACGCGAGAAATCAAACCGACATGTACCTGCATGTACGCCCTCGCGCTCAATAGAATTGTTGAGCAAAATGGCTCATCGCATTGAGAAAAAACTAACAATGGCTTGAAAGTTATATCAAAAAGGAACAAAACCTCCTATTATGAGGTACTTCTGTTAAAAACTTGAAGAGAAAACGGCGGGCGTTTTGGGTGGCCTTTACTTGACCGGAAGTCAAGATGGCGGTAACCCCACTTGACCCGAATTGTTTTCAATAAAATTTGGAACAAAATACGCACACAAAACAGCAAACAGTTGTTCTCACAGACAATATCCACTACAAAGCTTGCACATTTATGCCAAATTAGTGAATGATAGCGCAATAATGGCTTGTATTATCCTCCTTTTCTTTGAATTCAATGGAGTCCCGACGCCAAGTCTGGGCAAGCCGAGCGAAGCTTCGACTTGTTGCTATGTGACGTCACTCTGGCAGTTATGAGTCGGTCTCTGACAGATACTAGAAAACGATAGAGTCACCCCCTCCTTCATGGATAAAGATATCTTTCTTAGGAATTGTAGACACTGGCTTGCTATGGTGTTGTCTGTTGTTGTTGTTGTTGTTGTTTTTTTTTTTCTTTTTTTTCAAAACATTGTTGATATGACAGTTAATTAAGGCATGTGGGTAGCCGTTCTAAAGAAGGAGTTTTCGAAGATCATTGAGGGCAGATTTTAGCGAGGGACCAGATGCTTTATCAATCTCTTCTAGTTTTATAGTTTACTGTTAAGTATTTGCCTAATCTCGGTTCCAGTCCCTCGCCTTTGTTATATATAAATAGCTGTTTTAAATTTCAACGGTTACTTTTGAAAATGTATGTAGAGTACTTACGAAACGTCATGATGAAAATGTGCAAGTTCAATATGTTTATCACTGCTCTTTGTGTCTTGTTTTTTTTTTTTTTTTTTAACAAACTACGATAGCCCAAGAACAAAAGTATATACGATGCAATTAATTATAACCTTTTACCAATAAGAGTTTTACTTTAATTTAGCACCTAATTGAGTGTACAACAGAAATTAAAAAAAAGAAGATCTATCTTAACTTAATTGCAACACATTACGTTTCCCTTAGAAAAACTGTCTCAGATTAGGACATGAATTTAAATTGGGCTGACATGCTCTGGGATAACTTATTACTGCATTTATTTCAGTTTACCGAGAAAAGACTTATGAACACAACAGTAGACTGGCTCAATTTCAAGAAGTGACTTGCGAAAACAACTGAAAACATTTTTATTATTATCATGATCATGATCATGATCATGATCGTTATTATTATTATTATAATTATTGCTATTATTATTTCATGTCATCACAAGCGAGTACTAATGGCAATAAACTCTTTCTTTATCTATATTTGACATAGAGCATTTCGAAGCGGATATTTGCGACATGCTAAGAATATCTCAAGATTAACCCGAGACTGGGATTTCGGAAAGAACATACTTTGTATGATGAAAATTTGCCAATAGAGGACAATTACATTCTTTTAACGAAACTATATAGAATGTTTACTTCCTAGCCGAAAGGCAACATAAACAGTACTAGACGTATGTTCGACGCTACTAGCATTTTTAAAAAAGTCACGTGTATTAATCAGGCTTTAATACCTGCAATGTGTCTCCAAAATTACTTCAACACCATCGTGACACAATTACATTAAAAAACACAATTGCCATATGTCATGATCAAAGAATATTTACCACAACATTTCAGCCTTCAATGGTCAGAAAAATAAGAATATATTCAGCCTTTTGTAAAGCAAATAATATGTCCAGGCTTTATTTATTAAATCTTTGGAATAGCCTTAAGGACGCGCTTTAGTACCAGAGCCCTTACCTAACCGTGAAGACCTGCTTAAGGTGGACGAACACAGTTTTTGCGCCCGCTTTTGCTGATGCAATTCAGCGGGCGCACAAGGCTTTCCAAAAGCAAACATGCCGTCAATAGAGCGACTAATTTAGCTACTCAACTCGGGCACTATGTGTGTTATTTTTCCCTATGATTGAACGCAGTGCATTGATGTCTTTATGATGCGTAGTTGCTCGAAAAATTGAGACCGATTCCTTTTGCAGAAACTTGCCGATTTCTAACGATCCAATCGTTAGAATTTCAAGACATTTGGCAAAAAAAAAAAAAAAAAATAGTTCAAAAACTACGCGAATGATCTATCACGAAAAATCTGAACTTTAACATAGGGAATTTCTAATAATAATGTCAAAATTGTATTAAAAAAGTGTTGACAGAAGGGATTTAACGTCAATTCGTAGTGGGCAAACGATGAAAACAAGCTAACGACTGGATTTTTTTAGAAGAAGAATAAACAAAGAACACTTTTTAAGCCTTTTTTTAACTTGCCCTGTTGCCATAGCAACAGCTTACTCCCAAAATGCGAGAATTAATACTTATGTGGTTAACCTTGACTCTTGCATAAAACGGGCGCTAAAGCATAAATAGTTTAAAAACAATCGTGAATTAGGCATAGGCACTTGAAAACCATGTTCGGCCACCTTAAGCCACGCATAAGCAAGCGACTTTTGTGACTTCACTAATCTCAAAATTTTCCTACAGCCAGAATTCGTTAAATGTCTCACTCGTATAGGAGCACTAGCAAAGCCAAACCTGTACAAGGATAATTATTGTTATTATTATTATTTTTTCTATCCCATCGCTGTGTTAAAATAATACAGCCCATAAACACAGTCTATTTACGTCAACATTTTGTTTATTTTGAGAAACAACATGCCCGTTATTGTGCCCCTGATGAAAGCAGGTTTAATACGAAGAAAATGGTTTACTTTTTACAACACGTTCTAAAACCAAACAGGATATTCTAAAATGGAATAATTTGCCAATATTGAGCTGATTTGCCTGGTTTTTGCCAAATTAGCATAAAATTTTGGCAAAAATTGGCCTTTTAAGTCTCTTGAAGAACCGGTTAACTATTCTTCCGACAAAAACGACCATATTTTAAACCAATGCGATCAACATTCACCAGTTAAAAAAGTAAGCGTGCGTTCTGAAACTGTCATATTTTGCCATTTGAGTTACAGTGTGGCAAATAATTCTCTTGAGCCTTGATTTTTTCCAAAAGAGAGGGTTAAAATTTGAGACCGTTTGTCGATTTTTGTTCAAAAGAGGAAAATAATAGCAAAATCCTCTTAATTATACATTTAATCGCAAAAAGCTAGCAATATATTTTTCTTTGGTTAGGAAATGACTAGTTTTTTTTTTTCCAAATTTCCATCGACATTTAAACTGTGAGAGAAAACTGTTGGTAAAATTTACAACGACATTTTAACTTATAGAGAAAAATGTCGGTGGAAATTTTCAGCGACATTTTGGCTGTGACAGAAAAATGTCGGTGGAAATTTCCAGCGACATTTTAGTTGTGACAGAAAAAAATGCCCGTGGAAATCTCCAGCGACATTTTAGCTGTGACAGAAAAAATGTCGGTGGAAATTTCCAGCGACATTTCAAGTCTGAGAGAAAAATGTCGGTGGAAATTTCCAGCGACATTATAGTTTTGAGAGAAAATTGTACATTCAAAACAAGTGTTCGGTAGGAACTTCCATCGTCAGTTCTTAGGGAAACGTCTATGGAAATCTCTACCGGCATTTTGTTGCGCAAAGGAATAGCTTACGAAGAACTCGATTTCAGTATCGGTAGTAGGAGATTTATTTACACTAAAAAACGATTATGCTATTGCTATTGCCCATTGTAATGAAACAGTTACATCTCTGTTGAAGTTCTATAAGTTGCGATTGGTCGCAGGGACACGGGTATATTGACGATCTTCCTTTCCATTGAATGAAATTCCTTACCATTGAAGTTGAACGTTTTGTTGAAAAAAAAAAATGGCAAATCAATACAACAATTTGGCTAACAGGGCAAATACTATCTAAATCCAACGCTTGCTTGTATAGGAAAAGAGAAAGATTCAGGTTTCATTAGCATAGCTGATTTCTTTCCACATCCCGATATGTCTTTCTGAGGTATAAATTTACAAGCAGTAAACACCCATTTGGTAA
>JAHPZR010004427.1:0-5000 GCA_019787425.1 Platygyra sinensis
CTTCTTTCAGGTAGGATTCTTCCAGATCCTCCCCGACTTTTTCACGTAATGGCTTCCATGGATCTGGTTCATCGTCGTCGATTTTTCCTTCCTCTTCGGAGCTGCTAGTCTCTTCTTCACTTTCCTGTTCAGGTTCCTCTTCGGAGCTACTACTTTCCTCCTCTTTCTCTTCTACGTTTTCATTATAGTTTTCTTCCAAGGGAAAACCAAAAAGACCTGTTTTTACTCATGGTCCTTATTCTCTTGTCGACCTTTCACTAAAGAGAGTTTGCCTCAAATGAGCCGAGTCGATTGAAGTACTTTTTAATATACTAATTTCTGATCACTCTTTCTTAGGTAGCAGCGTAGGAATCCTTCATGGTCAAGAGGTGACTTAACACGCGAATTCTGTCATCACTTGCGAGATGTAAATCTAGAACCATGTACCCGAATGGTCGTTTAGTCACTTTTTGATACATATCCATCACATCTTGCCAGTAAGTGGGAAAAGCTTGAAGCAGTAAATTCTTCATCCCTAACTGATCTCTTGGATTCTTGAAGGCTATGACGTAGTGGGCGTTCCTGGAAATACTCTTGGCATATTTCCCTGGTGGAAACATGTCTTGGCACAAGTACAATACGGTGGTATTTTGGTGATGTGAATGTTTGGTGAATAAGTCTAGTAACTCTTTGTCTTCACCTCCCTCTGCTATCAAATCGTCTAACACGAGTAAACCCCCTTTCGGAAACCATTTTTGCAAATGAAAGGTGGCAGGAACCCCTTCGTGAAATTGTACACCCGCTTCTTCCATGGTTCGGAATCCATCTTGCCACGCCCCGTAGTAATAATGAATCGTGGACGGGGGGCTAACAAACAATTCTTCGAAGTCTTCGAAATGGTCCAAGAGTAACGACTCGGTAAAACAAGTCTTTCCGCAGCCAGAAGGACTCACAATCAAGATACTAGAGGGTGTCTTGAACGGAAACGCTTTTCCTCACTCTATTCCACTAGGTATCTCAGGTTTGTTTTCGGAAGGAAATGTGATCTCTGGCACTTCCTCTCGTCTTTTTTTTTTTTTTTGACAATTATGTTTCTCTTCCTGCACTGATAGAGGTGTTTCACTTCTTGAATGTTTTAATCCTTGGGTCCTGTTTGCTTGTAATTTCGCTTCTTGTAACCGAAACGCTTTTCCCCTCTCTATTCCACTAGGTATCCCAGGGTTGTTTTCGGTAGGAAATGTAATCACTCGAGCATCCACTCGCATTACTGCTGAGGATGAAGAGGAAGTGGACCATTTTTCAAGTCGCTTCCAACAAGTATACTTCTCCGTGATTGTCCTTCTACTACCAGCACGACGTTCAATGGCTTTTGACAGTAACAGCATCGATGTGACATTAATTTGCACGTGGTTTGACTCCTTGCGGGTAATTCTTAAGCACAGAGATTTTGCCCACGATTAACCACTATCGGGAATAGAACAACTGAAAGACGTTGTGTTATGCCACTGCTTATATCGTCGCGAGCTTAGCTCCGCAGAAAATCTGCAGCTATTACAGAATGTGCAGAAAATGCTGCAGAAAATCTGCAGCTATTGCAGAAATAGTGCAGAAAACTGCTGCTATTGCAGAAAATGTGCAGAAAATCTGCAGGTATTGCAGAAATCTGCGACCATTAGAGAAAATGTGCAGAAAACATCTGCAAGTACTGGCAGAAAATGCGCAGAAAATCTGCAGGTATGCAGAAAATGTGCAGAAAATCTGAGCTATTGGCAGTAAAATTAGAGCAGAAAATATGCAGGTATTGCAGAAGATGTGCAAAAAATATGCAGCTATTGTAGAAAATGTGCAGAAAATAAGCAGAAAATCAGCAGGTATGCAGAAAATGCGCAAGAAAATATGCCGCTATTGTATAAAATGTGCAGAAAATATGCAGGTTTGCAGAAAATGGGCAGAAAAAATCTGCAGCTATTGCAGAAAATGTGCAGAGAAATCGAGCTATTACAGAAAAATTGCAGAAAATCTGCAGCTATTACACAAAATCTGCAGAAAATCTGCAGCTATTACAGAAAATGTGCAGACAATCTGCAGTCTATCGCAGAACATGTGCAGAAAATGTGCAGAAAATCTGCAGCTATTGCAGAAAATATGCAGGTCTAGCAGAACAATGTGCAGAAAATCTGCTGCTATTGCAGTAAAATGTGCAGAAAATCTGCAGCTATTACAGAAAATGTTCAGAAAATCTGCAGCTATTACAGAAAATCTGCAGCTATTGCACAAAATGTGCAGAAAATGTGCAGAAAATCTGCAGCTATTGCAGAAAATGTGCAGAAAATATGCAGCTATTGCGAGAAAAATGTGCAGGAAAATAGTGCAGGGGTCTAGCAGAAAAAGAGTGCAGGAACAGAAATCTGCAGCTATTGCAGGAAAATAGGCTCTTGCGTGTCCTTGTAGACATCCTTCCGTTTGGATATGATAGCAGAGACTATCAATATCCGTGAACGACAACTTAGCTTGGTCACCATACTTAGACTTGACATACTCATAGTGGAACTGGTCCAATGAGAAAATTGTAATCAATTCTCCCTTTGGAGGTTATTCAATAAACGTTATTAAAGACAGTTTAGACTCTTGTTTTTTTATATCAATTTAATGACATTACTGTTACAAATTTTAATTTCACTTTTGTACCAATGCCAAAAGGCGCTACATTCCGTGACTGGACAATAATGCGTGCTGTCGTCGGTATGAAAACCGCAACTGGGTATCATAGTACAGTTGAAAGGGGGTTTGATATTTCAATACATCGTATTTGGGACACCCTACTGTTTCAAGATGGAGTGAAGGAATGTTCAGTTGTGTCAAGACATCATTCTCCACGTGACCTCCTTTGTAGCCCACCACGGTTCTCTCGGCAGTACTGTAATCTTGGTACAAGTCCTTGATCAAGGTGCCTAGGATCCGTGGGTTTTGCGCATGCTCGGTTTGACCGTGTTGATAGGAGAGTCCGTGAATTTTACTGATGACGAAATTTACAGTTCGTTTGCCTTTGTCACACAACGTTCTTGTAAGAAACGGGGACGAAGAAAGCATGGCGGCCATGTTCTTGGTTCCAAGTAAAATAGCCCAATTCTCTGGCGTAAAATGTCTTGTCGATGTAGTACCCTTCCAAATCCAAAATGAAACAGAGATTGTCCTGAAATACTTCCATGTCGTCCTGCGCTCTTTCTATGTTAGATCGTCATGATAAGTTCGTAGTGTTCTTCCTTCGCTTCTCCAAAAAGACAGTCAATGTCTCAAGTTTCATATACCTAGTTTTAACCAATCAGCTTAGCCGTGGGTCTAATTTTTAGCCATTGAGAAGTGAGTATAATACCCTCTTGCTTAAACTCGTCTAGTTTCAAAATCCAATCATGTAACAACATAAGCGTGGGGGTAAATTTAAACCAATGAGAAATAAGATTGAGCGACCTTGTCTAAACATGCCTAGTTTTTATCAACCAATCAGAAACAAGTTTGAGCGTTACTTTTTTCTGAAAACCAATCAGTGTTCAGTTTAGGCGTGGGTTGCTATTTCAAAACTGCTTATACTTCGAGCGGCTGTTGAAGCGATTAGCTTTCAGTGTCAAGGGCATAAAGTTTGAAATTCCTTGGAGGGTTCCACGTATGACAACTCAAGTTGACGATGGAGTGCAACAAAGATTTGACTTCACCAGCACTTTTGCAAGTGGAGAGAAGAAGAAGAAATAATGAGAATGGAATCAATAGGAGGATAGATAGAATGTTGCAAGAAGAGAGAATGCGTAATATAATCACTGAACTTAGCAGGGAAATGATTGCATGGGAGAGACAATGGCTCAAATTAGCTCGTACGAACGAACAATACAAACGAGAAGACACGGTGGATGAATTGAAGGGAGACTATCAACGTACTATTGAACGCACTGAAAATATGATGATAGAACTTGACAGTTTTTTTATTTGGAAGTTCCTTTGATTGAGAGTAACATGATTTTATTGTGTGAAACCGCTTATTTTTACTCATCGTATCTTGTAGGCACAAACGTTTTGATATGAAAGTTGATCTGAGCCTGCGGTGTCAGTGAATGCGGTTAGTTTGTTATACATGTGAGAGGTCGGGAGTTGAAATCCTACAAGGGCCATAAGTAATAATTTTTTCTTTTTTTTTCTTTTTTGTTTTTCTTCTTTTTCTTTATTTGATTACCAATATTTCATCGTTTTCGTTTTTATAAACAATCTATTAGCTTTGTATAAACGACCCTGCAGGGTCTCTCGAGTGACAATCGAGGATACTATCCATTCTACTCTTAATTCCTCTCCTGATTGGTTGAAAATAACCTCCGTATATCTTGGATTCTCACTTACATAACCATGCAACTTTGTAATCTTTCATTTTTTCTCAATAAAATGTTGTTTCACCCTAAATTTGTAATGTTTTGTGTTAATGCGCATGCGTGTTGTACTATTTCGCTTATAAGGGACAGAGTACCATCTCCCCAGGGGTCAGAGGACTTTTCATGACTCATATATAAAGATCCCTTGACCTTATGGTTTACCAGGATGCACTGCGCATGCGCAGTGACTAAAGTAACTGAGTAAGTTGTCCCACATGGATAAGCGAACATGACATGATCCTAATGTAAGACTCATTTGACGCAGTAAACTAGAAACGAGGGTTACAAACCTTCTTAGGGCGCCATGATGGATATGTTAATTAGGGTTGACGTCATAGGAAGGGCGGAGGGGAACTAGGTTCCCAGGATGATGTCATTGGGGACTGGGCCGGTTTGATTAAATGTTGGATCTTGCAGAAGATTTAATCAGCCAAACTTAAAAAGGAAAAACGATAATAAGTCAAAGACTACTGCAAAGCTGACACAAACGTGTTACATTTATAACAATAGTTCGGGTTATCAACACCAAGCCATCTTCAGGTTTAGATGTTACTGAATTTATAAAAAATTAGGTGAGGGACAAAACACATGATCCCCAGTCCATGGACT
>JAHPZR010004427.1:10000-28099 GCA_019787425.1 Platygyra sinensis
CTCGAAGTCTGGCATAGCCTCCAGGAAATAAGAATTGCAAATGGTTCCTGTTGACCGCAAAAGTTCCTTCTTTGGCCGTTTGCGAGTTTGAAACATAACCACGCCTAAAAATAAAGCAGGGAGTTACCAGGACAAAACACCCTCTGAAAATTCGAATAGATACATTAAATTCAGCCTACAGCCATGTCCAATTTTGGACAAGATTTATTACAATTAGAAATTACGTCTTTAATTTTCAACGATAAATTTTCAATTATGGGAGAACATGTCGAAGACAGATAGCTAGGCACAGACAGTCCCACAAGTAACGAGGAGAAAACCAAATAGAAAAGTTTTGCTAACCGAGCAATCACAATGATTTATTACAGAAATTGAAATAAAAACCTTAGCTGTCCAGTCTAGAAGAAACAAAACGCGTAGGAATATGACCAAATTATATTCATAAGTATGGAGTGTGAAAAATAGCCTTTGAAAAAATGCACTTCTTGTTCCACTAACTCTACAAGCAGCCCAGACGTACTGTTGTGTAAAATAAATTTATAAACAACAGCATAACTCACCGACAACTGACTTACCATTTGAAGGTAAAGTAATTATCGATAACTATAGCTCATGGCGGAGCTAATAGGTTAAGTAAAGTTGGTGATAAATTAGTGGCTCCGTGCAAGTTGCGAAGGGTTTTGAAAGCCAGCGACCAATATGAAGGGAAATCACGGAATACATGGTTCAGCTGATCACTAATTTGGCAACAATCCGATTGTTATTCCGGAATTTATTGAAAATGGTGTTGATTTGGCCTTACAGCCATCCTTTGTTTATTTTTTATAATCAAGGTTCCATATAACGCGCGCTCTGATTGGCTGGAAACAGCGTTTGCTTTATCAGATAACAGAGCAGAGGTTGATGGACATTGAGCTGGCTTTCAGATATTTGCTTCAGAATTTTGACCAAACTTGACCCAAATTAAACATCCCTAGTTTCAGATTTTTGATTTCAGGCAAAAGCAATGTAAACCACAACTATTTGTCAGCAGTAAATATGGCTCACGGAGATCATTGTTGAAAATAGTAGGGTAACAAACCTGTACGACAAATAACACGTTTTGCTAGATTCCGACAAAACACGTAGCGAAAATAAACACAATTCTCAACCTCAGAGCGAATTCTTCGAGACGGACATCACAATATATTACGAAGGCAGGAATTATACTAAGAAATAAAACAACGACATGAGATATCAATTGAGCTGTCTCTGTTTATGATGAGAACTTTTATTTTTGTAAACTGAAAATGCTCAAACAACACATACGCAGTTGTATTAATGCTCGTTTTGCTTAGTAGCAGCGACGGCTCCGGTCATCTCGGCGATGTAAACCTCAACAATTTCGTATCATCGCTCACCCGACGAGTAATTAGCCTGAATTTCAGCCGTCTCCTCCTCTCGCTAAGTCTCGGGAGAGAGACGTCTGAAAGCACTGGGCGATAATGCTGTCCGGTGACGTCACGAGTGAAATGTGGTAATTTATGAAATTTCACACACGACCTTCAGCGCAAAAACAAGTCTAGACAAAACCGTTAAGTTTTGGTGACGTCAATCATCTCCGCCTCCTTATCGACCGTATGCAAAATTTACAAAAAAGTCTTAAACTTTGCAGCGGTCCACTCGTAAAAATTATCATTTTACTTTCAGAATGCTCGGTTAGCTCACTAAATACACTGGAATTAAATATTCCTTGAAATTTGTAACTGAAGACGGGCGGATTGTAATTGGGTTTCTCAACGGCCATTCGCATGCATGACTGACCCCGAGTTGGAGAGCAAGCAAATCTACAACGCGGCGAACTAAATTATTTCTTTACGTATTCGTGGGGCTACGGACTGAACAAAACTTCTAATGAAACTTTGTGCTAATTTTGTGGTAATAGGTTATAAGTTTTATAGGTTTAAGTATATGTTCAGCCCGTAGCCCCAAGAAAATACGTGCAGAATAATTTGTTTGCTCGCGTGCAGATTTGCTTGCTCTCGGAGTCATTCATGCATGAGAATGGCCGTTGAAAAACCCAACAAACGTCTTCATTTATGGATTTCAAGGAGTGTTTAAAACCAGTGTATTTAGTGTGCTAGCCGTACATATCGAAAGTAAAATGATAATTTTTACGAGTGAACTGCTGCAAGTTTTCAGACTTTTTTTCAGGTAAATTTTGCATACGACTAACTTTCGTTTGGAAAATGGCTGTGCTGCTTTGAAAGTTCAATCGCTACTGACTAGTGGAGCCATATGATGACTATGATATATTAAGGACTTCCCATATCCCGTAGGCAAGTTTACGAATACATCGCTTCCGCTAAGAAATTCTGCAACTGCCTTTCCTGTTGCGGATAGAGGTTTTGAACTCCAAATGTCGAGCATACACCAGAAACGGCTTTAACTCTTGTGGCTTTAGCTCGCGATTTTCTTCTGCCATCTTCAGTGAACGCGCAAAGTTTGGCAATAAAATTATTCAAATTATTCGCGTCGGGCAAATAAATTAACACAGCAACCAATCAGAACCACTACCAGGTTTTCGGGTAGTGACGTCACCGGACAGCATTATCGCCCATTGCCTTCAGACGTCTCTCTCCCGAGACTTAGCGAGAGGAGGAGACGGCTGAAATTCAGGCTAACGAGTAATCAGTGAAAGCTTGCTCCTGGGTTCGGAGTTGAAACAAGTAGGAGCAGGTCTAGTCTTTCCAAGTATTGACCGCTAGTTCGGGCAATCTTGCTTTGCAAGCGGGTGAAAGCACGTAATATAACTGTGTAGGTTCTTTCACGTACAAAACTCAGGCTTTAGCATTTTTATCCTCAGGCGCTTTGAGCTCCTTCTTTAGTAATGTCCTTGGAAAAGTACACGTTTTTATGACCCACAATAAGCCGAATTCCTGCTGGACTTGAGGCAACCTTTACCTGCTCTTTACGTCCTGATTACACAGGTTTAAACTATTAGAGAACTTTCACGGCATCGTTCTTCTCTCGAAACCAACTCGAAAGTGAAAGCTTGGCTGAAAGTCTTGTTGTGGTTGACATGCTAGTCGGGGTCCTCGCTTAGCCAATCAAAAATTATTTTGAACAATTCGCAAACAAAAACTGTCTCCAAGCGCAAACGAAAAAAAAAAAAAGCCAACTCAAACTTCACCCAATCGCCACGTCCAAGCACGCGTCCCCCATTTAATGGCTTTCGTTCTTCGGTTTCCTACAGTGTTTTTGACTTAACGGAAAGCGTTTAGCCTTTTTTTTGGCCCATATTAAAGAAGTTCTCAAACAAAAAGGAGCTTAAATTTAACTTCCAATTTTTTGCAGATATGATAAATTAGAAATTACGGCTACACAATTATCATATATATGTTTTTCATTCTTAGCCTGATGTAAACGATCTCATTACCAATTATAACAAACGTAACAGATAGCTGGTTAACAAAACGTTCGGGGGCTTCTAAAAACAGACTGTGACTTCCCGCAAGAACCCGACAGCAGATGCGAAATGGAACGGAAACTGGGACACGTATTTGATCATGTGCTTAGTAAAGCCATCAGTCTATCACATATGCTATTAGGTGTGGGGCTTGCTGCTATCGATCACAAATATCTAAGAGGGATTGACAACAACCACTGTTCGCTCTTTGATGATGTCTTACCCGCGAGAGGTACTGAGGTAATTACGCCGGTAGGGGCCATGAGTACATCTTACCTAGGAGTTCGTATGTCACAATTTTTAAATTCCACTTTTGTAAACAGATGACTTTTTAGGTCTTAGTGCAATATGCATGGATCGATCGATCATCGTCGTCGTCGTGTCGCTCATCATCATCATCATTTTAATATCATTATCATTTATTATTATTCTTATTATTATTAATTGTTGTGTTGTTGTTGTTGTGTTGTTGTTGTTTATTATTATTATTACCAAGTGAAAACCGGTATAATCAATATATAATTATATAATCCCATAGAAAATTGGTAAATGTGAAAAGGTTAAAAAAAAAAAAATAGATTAGTGTGTATAAATTTAAGGCCTGAATATTTTTCCAAACATTTTTGTCATGAATTCCAGATTGGATTTATAACCTTCATGCAATAAAGTGTTAGTATACACATGTAACCCTATTGGGTTCTGGGATTTTCATATCACATAAATAGCTATAAACTTTATATATTAACTTGTCATCTGTGGGAATCAATGTTGTGACAATTTTATATTTGAGTTCATCATTGACTAAGAGGAATGCCATTGCAAAGTCTTTAGTCACCTGCAAATATAAAAAAAGAGTAAGCAAAAAGTATTTATTTTGCTGAAACTGCTATTTTTTCTAACATGTAGACTGTAAATGGCCTTCTCAGTGTGTGAAAAAAAAACTGACTGTTTTCATGTTGGCCTCTAGAGTGTATCCAATCCTTTGCCATTTGCTAGATACCCAAATATCATTTATTTGTTGATGTTTCCAAAGAAAATATGGGACTTTGGGTTAGCATATAATAGTGTCACCTTGCCCAGTTTAGACCTGGCCCAGGCAAGGTGGTTATTAAATTTTTTGGACTCTGTAGTTAAAGCTAGTTTTTTTTTTTATTCTGTTCATCTCAAAATGAAAGGTTACGGGCAGGAATGTATGTTTGGTTTTCTTGTAAAGCAATAAAGTTGTCAACAAAAACTAAGCTGGAGTTTTTTTTTAAATCAAATTCACAGCTACTACTTGGCTACTTCCCCCCAAGGGGGTACTCCACTATGAAAATGTCGGGGGGTGCTTGTTGAAAAGGTACCAAAAAACTTATTTTGTGGGCGTGGCCTGGAATTTATTTACACCCCTAAGAGATACCATTTCTGTTAGTAATAACAGAATAATTTTCACTGGCATTACTATTTTTAAGTAAAAATTCAGAAATATAACTACGATTTCAGTCATTTTTTTTTTCAAGGCCATGACCTTTGAGACCCCTAAAGGTACTGCAGCAGTCATTTTAGGTTTTAAAACCCCAAGCAGTACCAATTCACAAATTTCACCCCCTGAAAGGTACGACAAGCACCCCTGTTACTTTTAAAAGGGATTACCCGCCCCGTGGGCTACTTCCCACATAAATGAAGAATCCTTTTTGACAAAAAAATGAAATTCTACATCTTAAGTCCTCATTAGGTACACATCCACTCTCTACTGGCAGTTAATAATGCACACATGGAGCTTGCATTGATTAGCAAGAGAAACAGTGTCTTAAAAAGGGGAAACATTTCCCACGTAAAACCTAAACTGGACGAAAGTTAAAAGCTTAAATGTTCAATCCCTTGTACATCAGACGGATTCAAAAAAGCTTGGGTCTTGTCAAAGTGCAAGCCAACACATCATGCAAGCAATTTAAGTTAATAGAAATAGCACACTGGTTAACCTCTGAATAGCTCTCTAGCTATATAGTTAGCCTAAACAGTTCTTTAGTTAGGTTGAGCCTGAGGTTAGGTTATTTATTGGAGTCAGGGATTTCTGGCTTGTATGGGTTTCATTTGTCATGAAACCTGCAAGCCATTTGAGGCATTCTGGATGGCTTACATAAGACTTGGCTAGCCTAAATAGCACTCTGGTTAGCAAAAAGATACATCATGTTGCTTTCAGTAAGCTTTATATTGCTTGCTTGCAAACACACTCATAAAGCTTGGATTATAGCCTTTAATTTAAAAAGATGAGTTTCAGGCCTCATTTGAATTTTAACATTGCTTTTTTTAAATGCCACTGAAGGTCATCCAATAATTGAGAATAAATTGCCTTTAAAATTGCCAAAAAGCTTTTAATTATTTTTTCTATAAAGTAGAGAAAAAACTGGTCAAAAATCACATCTTGAATGGTTCAGGTAATGAGTGTGTGTGGCTTAGAAATAACTATGTTAAAACTGAGAGGCTGGACTGGGCTCACAAATAACTACATGTATGTTAAAACTGAGAGGCTGGAGTGGACTCACAAATACTATGTTAAAACTGAGAGACTGGAAAGGGTTTACAATATTATAACTACGTTAAAACTGAGAGGCTGCAGTGGGCTCACAAATAACAGGACGTAACATGTCGATAATTTCGAAAGTCGATAAAAGTTGATCATTGTCGATCAAATTCGATACTAATCAGTCGACAAGTATCGCAAATCGATAAAAGTCGATTCCACAATTTCTTGTGATTTTCGACTTTGATCGATTTCAATCGACAAGTATCAGGAATACAAAAAACGATGCATGCCGGGAGAGGAGACGATAGGGAACCCACACGTTTATTGGTGAACTATGCTTGATAATATTCAAGGTAGATTAAAACACGCCTATTGTTTCCTTGAATCTTTTGTTGAGCCACGCAAGCTTTCATTTAACGTCAAGATGGTGCGATGCTTTATATTTTTTTTTTCGATATATTAAACATCCACTCCCCGACACTTCGATCATTACACAATGCTGGGTTGTTTGACTCTTGTTTGTGCCTGCAAATCAACAACCAGTTGAAAACCTTGTGATTATCGCCTATTATCGACAAATTTAACTTGTCGATTGACAATTATCGACAAATATCGAGTCTTATCGACTTATCGACTACGTTTTCGATGATCGACTTTGATCGACATGTTACGTCCTGCAAATAACTATGTTAAAACTGAGCAATCAATAGCTACCTAAAAATGTCATAATCCATTGTTTAACTCACCAGTAAATTAAAATGTCCTCATTAGTCGGCATTCCTGGTTATTAATCCCACAAATTACCTGTAGACTACAAAATGCAAAAGAAACATAAATCCATGTCTGTCAATACACGCAACGGGAAGATACAAATTTAAACTTAAAAAATGATCTTATTTAAACGTTTGTACCATTGTTTTATTGAAGTCTACCACTGGAGTTGAATGCAAGCAGTCTCTACCTTTACCTTTTTAACTACCAGTAAGTGAAACCCAAATGATACAGACTGAAAGGCACCAAATCAAAAAAACGTAATTTTCATAAACTTCCCTGAATTTGCTATTAATTATCCTGACTCTTTGCTGTCCTATGGCAACCTTCACCCTTAAATTCAAATACTAAATCATTATTTTTTGTGGCCCAAACGACCAATTGGTCAACATTACATATACATGACTCGACGAAGACTCATTTAACACTGTCAACTCGTTCCCAAAATCTATTTTCTTCCTCCGAGTCGACTTAAATTCCAGGTGATGGACAAAACACTAACCCCCAGTCCATGGACTACCCCCAATGGACTACCTAAATGGACTACCGTAAAATGGACAGTCCCTAAAAATATTATTCCAAATGAGTACCATGCAAAGTTGTAAGATGCTACACCTTGCTTTCTTTGTTCTGGATCACTGAACACAAAACAGACAAGTAGATTCTTCCCTGATTAGTATTACTACATGTATCACTTAAGTTGGACAAGTTAGGTGTTGTGGATTGTTTACAATGTTTCAGCCTCAGGATAGCTGACTTACAACTCATTATTTTTTTGTCTACAATGAAATTATGTTTTTTATTGCTCTGCAACATACAAAGCTAGAACCAGTTCTAATATTGCAGCACCCACTGCACCCTACTTTACAGTTGAAATTATTGTAATGACCTTTGAAAGGACCAAATTTCCCCTTCTCCTTTTGAATGCCTTTTGAATGACCCTTGGATCGGACCTGCCACTGCAAATGGCTTAAATTCTACTAAATTATTTTACATCAGCAACCAGTGTTTTCTCAATTGCATTGTAAACATTTCAGATTTAGGCTGTTCTCTTGCAAATTATTTTGGAACAATTAGGGGTATTAATATATGGAAAAGATCTGAATGTTCTGACTACCTTGTTACTTTACCATGGTTCCTGGAAGGGTTAACTATTCAGCCATCACTCTTGCTAAAGCAGTGTAGTGGCTGACTGAATGGCATGGAGTAAAACTGAAAACCACTCTGTGACATTTACATTTAACTAATGTGCTATTCCTAAATCAAATATCAGACTGGGTTCCTCGCTCACATTTCAATGGTTTTTGAAGTTATTATGTTTACCTCATATTGAAAACAGCCATTGACAATGTAATGATGAAATCTGGTTTGCGTTTCTACACTTTTCGTACCATTCTGTGCTCAGCAATTGTTTATTTTAAGTACAATTATACAAAATGGTGGCTAGAGGATGTACAGGATGAACATAACCGGAAGTTAAATGTATATATGTGTAATTTAAGTATACCAGCAGCTAAGAACATCAGATAGTACTCATTTGGAATATTATTTTTAGGGCTAGTCCATCTTAGGGGTAGTCCATTTAGGTAGTCCATTCGGGTAGTACATGGACAGGCAGGTACAAAAGTCGGACCGGATCAAGTCGGAACGCCAGTCCGGGTCGGATCAACTCGGATCGACTCGGATCGACTCGGATCGTCTCGGATCATGAAAAAAACATAAAATTAAATAATATTGAAACTTTTACCCATTTCAAGGTTAAAATTCAGGTCAACAATGGGCCAAATTAAGAAAGACGCTCGACGTTTTACAGTGTCGTGCTGTGTTAAGTGAAGCCGCCATTTTGTATTCTAAGTGCCAGTTCCTCTCGGACTCGTCTCGTGTTTATCCATCCATCCATTCCGTCGATCTCCACGAACATGGACCCAGATGAAAGTAAATTCAATGAATTTACATTTGTCTACCCATATTGAAGTTTCAGTCATGACTAATTTCTGTATAAACGCTGCGTGATTTCCCAGAAAATTCACCTTACTTCCGGTTGGCTCCTAATTTGGAGAACAGGAAGTTGATAGTTTCAGTTAATCATTAAGCAAAACTTGGCCTGCTTGACGAAAGGTTTGACGAAAGGGGAGTTCAGTCCAAAATGTTTGACGTTTTATACGAACTGAAGATAGTTTTTGAGGAGGAGGACGATCCGAAAGGTATTTCACGTAATTATGGAAGTAATTTTATAGTTAGCGCGAAAAATTGAACTGAACCGAACTCACGCGAGCTTCGCACTACTTCTACATTTATTAGTTAGCAGAAACTAAATAGTTATCACGCTAACTTTAACATAAAGATATGTCTTTCAAATGCAACTGAATACTCTTCGGAGCGCCATATTAATGTTTAGAATCTTGGTGATTATTGAATAATGTGTAGTGAGTTGTTCTTGGGAGTGCAGAGCTCCGTAACTTTGGATAAATTTAAGGCTTCGTTTTGCTGCGGCATTAGGACGCGGACATGGACGCTACTTGCGGTTGGCATGAAGCGTGAAACGGAATCCTTCTGTTTACATGTGCAAAAAATCGTTGCTAATTCTAAGTTCAGTCTTTTTCTGTTCTGTTTTCAGGATATATAAGCTCGTAAAGCAAGGAAAATGCTTATTCTTAAATTCAAACAGCCAAGTGTGTTTACAATATCTTTTTGCTTCTCTATTAATAGTTTGTAACTCTTTTTGCTAAATTTTAACCAAACATTATCTTGTAGCTGTGGATAGCAGACTAATATGACAATGTTACGACGAAATTCATTGTCAATAACAGACAGACGCAGGAAAAACTGAGGTCAGTTTGTCAAATTACTAATACCAATTTACTTCTGCACCAGGAAGTGGTACTCCCAATAAGCGCCTATACATGCGCGGTTCCACCAAAGGGAGTGTTAAAATGCAATTGTTTTTCTTGAAGTGAAAAAGAAATACATTTCACAAAATCAATTCTCAGTTGTTTCCCCCCTCTGAAATTCATCTTACTAAATAATTAATAGGTTATGAACAAATGATAATTTTTATTAAATCAATGACATCATAAATCCTTCATCAATAAAAAATTTTTTTGAATAAATAACAGGCATAAAATCATGATTATGTATAGCTTGAATGCGGGTAAAATTGCAATCTCAAAAAATGTGAACAGAACCATTTCTCATGACACCTTATCAGTGGTGTTGCCAGGGAAGGAATAATCAGAATAAAAGTATACCTAAAAATGCTCCAGCATGTTGAGTTCACTTGAATAGGAACCTTCCATTTACTCATCAGTCCCTGATTAAAATCTGAAAACTTTAACTGCATTAATGTTCACACAGAATGGAATGATGTTGAGAAAATGAAACAGCTAATGATAATCAAAACGTGACCAATATCTAATTATCAACAGTTGAACAATTTTCAACGACCAAATCTGAACAATACTTAACCACAATAGGTTTAACACAACTTATCAAGTTGCAAGTTTGTTAGCAATGCTGTTTTAAATTGCTAACCTTAATAAGAGTGCAAAAGACGCCTTTTGTTGAGCCCATAATCAGCTCCACCCCTACAAGTAATTCCCCGTTCTTGGGGAATGTAACAAATGACACCAACTTTGTTTAGCAAGAGTTGTGCCTTGACTATGATCATTTGGTATTAATTAAACAGCCAATCTGGGGTCTGGTCTTTTAACTGGAAAAATTCTTAGCTATTGTATATCACAAACTAAAGCAGTACTTTCCCCAAAAATGCTTCTGAAACATTAATAACAAAACAGTGAAAACAACTCAAATAACAAAGTGTGAAATAAGAATGATGATAATGAGTCACAGAGCCTAAATGTAATGCTTTGTTATTGTTTCCTATTGCCATAAGGAGGTGACTCACATCATCACCATGGCACTAAGATTATAGGTTAAAACTCATGGAAAGAGAATAATATATTCAAAATCCACAGAAATACAGTATAATTAGACTAAGACTTCACCATACTGGATTCAATTTCCCTGTAGGACTAGATTGACATTGTGCTGACTTTGCCATGCTCCTCTTTCTCCAGAGTTAGTTTTATCCCAAATATTATTTTGAAGTGCTATATCATATGACTCACAGCAACAAGGGACTAAATGGAAATGTGAAAAAATTAAACAATAGACAACTTTCGATATATTAAAATTCAGCATGGCAGCGAGGCATAGAGGACACAAACAAAGGAAATTGAATGACCATGTTTATTCATTTCTTTTGTTTGTGTCCTCTAAGCCTCACTATCAAGCTGAATTTTAATATATCGAAAGAAGCCTATTGCCAGGTTTAGCTGACACAAGACACATCCCGGGGAAGGGGGACTCCCATATAAAAAGGACAAGGGTACTTGTCTGAAATTTTGAAAAGAGCCAGTAAGAGGTACCAAGATCCTGCTTAGTGGGCGTGTTTTGAATATATTTTCACCCCTAAGAGAAACCAATTCTAAGACAACATATTTTCTCCTGCTATAGTTTTTTGCAAATGGTCTGGCTCTGAACCTTTTGAGGCTGAGCACCCTAATGGATACCAAAACCACTTTTTTTATCCTGCGTCCTTTTGATATCGGGGAGTCCCCTCTGGGAGGACACATGTTATCTGATATGGAGATCACAGTAGCTTGTACTTAGTCCTTAAACTTGACATCGCATTCTCTTTCTAGGACAACTTTGTGATTGTCATCAAGACGTGACTGATCATCAATGACAATTGCTCCTCCAGTGAAAGCATCATTTTTCGATAGGATGCAATCTCTTCTTACATGGTAGTATGTTCGCTGAAACTTTACCTGTAGTTTTCCATCACGCAAGAAGGAGCGATGTTCCATTGTAGTCAAGGCAATGTTCTCTGGTGACTCTGGCACTGCAGGTGGACATCGCATGGCACTGTCGCATCCATAACATTTGTAGGCTGTGTTTCCTTAGGAAAACGATTCCTGTCCGATAGTGTTCAGAACTTTTCGTTTTGGAAGACTCTTCTATGACTATGAGATTTGTTCTGGACCAAGACTGTTGGTGCTTCTTGCTTTTTCACAACGGGGGGGATCCCCTTGAAGCTTGTCCTTGGCTTCCGTGGCCCCAGAGCTTGCCTTTCTGACATTTCATGTTATCAATGTTCGTAACATTCCGCCTTGATCTTCGTTGAACACCAGTCCCATATACTTGCTCAGCATTCGTTCTCTTGTGATACAGCTAAAAGCATGTTCAACAGCATTTCTGTGCACGCCATCCTTCGCAGTCACAGTCACCGTACCAGCAAACCCCTGTAACAGCACTTGGTGAGGGCGGATCTGCAGAAAAAACTCCCCACCGAAAACAATTGCGTTGTCCATTTAAGGGGCCTTGAAAGACCTTTGCTCACTTTGTGCAGGATCCTGTAACTTTACCTATAATTTCCTTGCGATTAAGGCTTGGAAGGCTACAGAGCCTTGGTCCCATCACATCAACAACCTCTATCTCTTGTGCTTATACAGTGTTAAGTTGTGGCCTGTGAACTTGTCTTTCACGTTTTACCTTAGTGATGTTGATGTTGATGAGGATTTTCTGCTGGATTTGATGGCTGCTCAGAGCATAGTTGAGGACAAATCTTCTGACAGTACCTACTCGGCTTGTGTTGCGAAGCCTGCAAAGGAACTTCTCCCTTTCCCTGCTAGATAGTTTCCAGAAATCAGGGGGGGGGCGCTTAATTTTGGCAATTCCTTTCTTAACTGTAGATCTTCATGTAGGCCTGCCACAGCCAGTGGCAAAATCCTCTTGTTGCTCTGCAATAATTTAGGCGGATTGCTTTTCTTTTGTCAATGGTTCCCATGAAACCTGACGCCTTCCGCTGCTTCTTACCGTGATCCTGTTTTTGTGCTTTCAGCTTCTAAAGTATAGAATTTAACAGGATATCAATTGCTTGAAGAAATGGGGGAAGACCAGCCAGTCGACGAACTTTGCAATCATATGCTTCTTCATCTCTCGGATTTCGTCATTTGAATTCAAAGACCTTCAACTCCATTTTCACGCCCTGACAGACCGTTTTAATAGAATTCAAGCAGGCTATCAAAATGCACATCAATTCGCTGTTCAGCAAGCCATCTCGTAGGCACCCATCTGATGAACCTTTTTCCAAAGATTTCCATCCGATATTGGTTGCTGATGTTCCCTTTGATTCCTGTCCTTGTGAAGCATGGGCACTTGCCACATTTTGTCTAAAAATGTCTAAAGCAACGTAGGGATTTCTCTGTTGCTTTGGGAAAGCAGCTCTGTAATGCATTTATCAAGGAGCCAATTTCACCATCTGTTCCAAAAGAGATGATGTCTGTGCAAACCAGGCTCTTAATGCTTTCACTTATTTAAAAGTCCATGATAGTGCGCTCATCTTTTTGTAATGAATAAGTAATGAGGTCCAACAAAGAAACTGGTGGTTTGGCCAGTTGGGACTTCCTTTCAGGAGAAGATTTTGATATGAGATGGGAGTGCACTCATAGGGGCCCATGTTGAAAGTTGGGTCTATTTTGCTCACTGCAAGACATTATCTCCCTCTATGCAAAACTTCTCCATCTCTGCCAGCTGGCACATCAAAGCAAGGCCAATGGGATAAGCCCTCCTTCCTATACCACATCTCGGGATATGAAACTGCTGTCCTCCTCTTTCATCCGGTACAAGACAGACAAACTTCAATCATCATCATTTATTCCTTCCCGCCAAATTGCTGTTGGGTGGAGGCACTGTTTCTTTCGGAGATATATTGGGCTTGCCTAATTCCTCGTGCACATTTGACAAAAAGAAAAAGACTCAACCTTGGTAACCCCACCACTACTTGCTTTAGTTTGTTCGAACAGCTTCCCTGGGACCAAGAGTTGCACACTTCTCTTCAGGGTGGCCGAAAGTTTGAAGGATGCGTGCGAGTGAAGCCTTTGCTCGCATCTTTGGTGGAGTTACCATGTGGCCTTAAGATCGAAATCACGATTCTTGCCACTTCAAAAGCAATACTGAACAAGAGCCAACATTGTTTCAATGTCCTCCTCTAATGTCGCAAATGTACATGATCCGTCGGGTGAAGAGTGTTGCCATCTTCAAACGTTTCGGTGGTGGTAAGATTCGAATTTAATCACATATTATCATCTCTGCTAAGTACGCATCTGAATTAGAAGGCGACCACAGTAATGGGCACTGACTTTCCTTGTTCTTCATTCTCTGATACTGCAATTGTTTTTTTAACGAATCCACCATAAGACCTGTCCACTAATAGAAATTTTAAAAAATGTCACAATTAACCAGTGCTGAAGTCTAAAACATGGCCTGTTTTATGAAGTTATATCATAGTTTGCTGAATATACATTGTACATACTATACAAATCACCTCTTTTTCACCCCAGGTGTGTAAATGATAAAGTAGTGGAATCTATGTAATTTGTAACTTCACCTAGTAATTGCTTTCCTCAAGGCCAGGTGAATACTATTACTTGACACTGCTTATTTCCATGGTCAAGATCACATGGCAAATACTCTACCAACCTGTGGTCTCTTTAAAGGCACTGCAACAAAAAACTTTTTTACAAAGACATTCTGACTTAAAAAGGCCCAAAAGTTTGCTACCTACCCAATAAAGCCTTGGAAAAAACAACTGAATGGAGTGTTTCTCGCCATGCGCTTCTTATCCATAAAACCTCAGGTTTAACTTACTAAGTTTTAATTATTAAAGGTACCGGTATAAATTACGCAACATTTTGTTTACCATCTATATACTGTTTTCAGAGACCACCCCCTCACTGTAGGTTTGGATAACACAGAGCCTTTGGATATCTCAGTACAACTGCCATAGTTTTTTCTATGAAAAGGGAAAACACTTTTTTAATCCATTTTCTGGGCTCTTATTACTATACAGGTTACAACTATATGCATATTCTGAATTCACCAAAAAAAAATTCATACCTGTCTACGGCGGTTGCCGTCTGCCCTTAGGTCCTCTAACTTATCCCGCCGCAAGTCCACCAAGAAAGAACTTCCTTTTTTAGCTTTTTAATGCTGCTTAGTACACAACATCCCAGGGCCAGGCCTAAAAAGTATGAGACATACGACTGGTGACAAGGACTTCCCTAAAGAACAGCACAGGTTTCCATTGAGGTCTCCGTCAAGAAAATGGTATCTGCATCCAGCCTGTTTTACTTTTTTCTTCACTGGAGAATCTTCTATTCAACAGGAGAGCTTTGGAAAACAGCTTGATAACCTTTGAACCGGGGCTGTCATTGAGATCAATGACAGTGTTTGTCGTGAAATGTAACAATAAAATGGAATAGAGAATGATGAAACAGCATAAGCAAACTTTTAAAAATGACAGTCAAGAAATTAAATGGTAGTGTAGACTTAAGAAAGTGGAACCCAGATATACAACATACAACCTACATGACATTTTAGATGACTCAGTAAAGTACAACTACCTGACAGTGTTCATCAGCCATGGGTTGCTGTGGGTTTTATTTCTGTTCTTCTGAATTTTCTTGTGTGCGCTTTCCTATCGAGGCTGACCAAAGCACTGAATGCGGAGCAAATACATCATCTTTCGAGCAATGTTTTCTGTGTAATTGGTTTTTATAAATTTGTGTTTTCCTGGATGGATGTGGTTGTGTTAGAGTCATCATCATAAACCGGATCAATGCAAGAAAATGTGCATTGCAATAACAATTTACTTACTTTCTCATTTTCGTTTAGAAGACATGGTGTTTTACAGGTAATAACTACAGTGCTGTGCACTATAATTATACTGATAGAGGGGAGGAAGAGGTGGTTGAGAAATCAGGAGGCCACAGGGTAGGATCAAAAGTGGGGTTGGATGAAGTCATATCATATATAACTGGACAGGGGGGGGGGGGGGGGGGGGGGGCATGACATAAGAGTACTCCATTTCACTTCATTACATAATTTCCCATTTGCCATTTGCATGCTACTGGATCTAATCCTTGGAAAACTAGTGGATTTTACTTATTCAAAATTATACTAGATCTGTTTTACCGCCATGTTTTTGTGAAGCAGAAACAACTTTAAGGCCAAATCACAAGAAAAGAAAAGATACAAATATAACATGTGTGATAGCCCGTCCTATGTAACAAGTATATCATCAGAAAACAAGGGATACACAAAACTGTGTACAAGCAGCTTAAAAAACTAGTATTTTTAAAAAGCAGTTTGGAACATATAGTTCCATACACATTGAAATCAAAGTAATTCTATGCTTCAGGTCCTCAAAATAAACAAACAGAAGTCGGATAATTTCAGAACCAAAATTACAGGAAGAGGGAAGCTTGGGGAGGAGGGTGGGTTTTTCTTTTTTTTCAAAGGGGCCGGTGCCGTAATTTGAACCAATAATTTAACTAATTTTGTCAGAGCCACAGGTAATTATTTAAAAGGACTCTTACCTAAGTTGAGGGAGAAAAATATCCATGTTCATATAAATAAGTGATTTACATCGAGGGCATCAAAAAGGCTCTTCAGATTGAGCCGAGTCCGAGCTGGATAAACCTAGATACATGTACCGACATCTGAATCTTCCCTGCACTGTTGTTGCAGAATTTAATTTAAAAAATCAGTTTTCATAAGCAATTCTTCGTTATAAAAACACTACCAGTGACCTCTTTTTGAGAATTCTTATCTTCAAATAATTGGTAAGTGTGTAAAGAACAACTAGCATCAGTTCAACTGCACGCTGCAATTCCATCTCTGAGTCCACTATTGTCACTCTTCAGTAAACAAGCCAGACACTTTGTCAAGTTGTGTGAAGCTAAAAAATGACATTTCTTTAGGATAAGGACCAAAGAATAATATAGGAATCACTGCAGCATAAGCACATAGGCGTGTGAGCGGAGGGCAGGCAAACGGGGGGAGGGTGGGGGGAACGGGGGCTGCAGCCCCCAGTATCCATTTTTTTTTTAATGTTCGGCAAAATGCTCACTAGAGTTTCTAAGCTGATTTAGATTTCTTAGTTTATGTGTAATTTTATAGCTCCTTTTTATTTGTACTTAATTATCACAATTTTTTCCTACAATTTAGTTAATTTGTATATAACGCCTCTGCGGATAGCAAATTTTTTACTGTGTATAAAAACTGAAGGGGTTACCCTATAGAAAAAAGGGTTTCTTATGTTATCTAGGTAGGGCAACAGCTCTCTTTATTTTGGAATTACAGTTCATTACGCGTGAGTATTCTGACCGTTATTGTTTTTACTGCAATTTAAGTGCATCTGTATCCCAATTTCAACACTCGCGCATTCGGGCAGTGTGTAATTTTCTTCGGGCAAGAAGGTCCACTGACCCCTCCAAGTCCGAAAGTGCCCGTACACCTATGCATAAGTATGACATGGCATAAATGTACGCATAAGCACAGAAGAAAATTAGTACCTTTAGGAAACTAACTGCAATAATTTAACATGAGTTTAAATTAATACAAAGGAAAATGAATTATCAAACGTTGGCTTGAGTACCTCCCAGATCACTTCAGTTAAACATAAATTCTGACAAGAATATTGCCTTTGTAAAAGACATAGAACTGCAAAATTGGGTCGCTACTCTTCAAGGTAACCTAACAATAATATATATAACCTTAATACAAAACAACCGAAAGATCAAAATATGCACCTCGTGTCAGACTCACTGTCACTATTCAGACTATTGCATCTTCTTACAGACGTCCTGCAAAAACAATAACCAGGAATGAAAAATGAGGCACTATTTGCCATGCGATCAATAAAGCTGACTTTTGACACTATTCTCATCAATAATTCAGATCACTTTTAATCAAAATGCGCATAACTTGTGTCACGCATCCACTTCTTCATTACAATGTGCATAACACTCACCTCGCCCTCTTTGCTTTCTCACAAAAGAAAACATCGCCTGCCGTGAAAAATAAGGAAATATATACATTCTTAATTGCTGAAGCTATTATTTTGGCGGACTGATGCAAATTCAGTGACAAAGATGGCCTAGATTTTACCTTCTTCCTCCGAGTCCATGATCGATCGACGCGGTTCCACACGGCGGGATTCACGGTCGGGATTCACGGCGGGATTCCGGCGGGATCACGGCGGGATTCAAGCGGATCGGCGAGGACGAGAGGACTGGTACTAGAACGAGAGGAACTGGTACTTAGAACACAAAATGGCGGTTTGACTGGCGCGACACGGAGAAACGTCGCGAATCTTTCTCAATTTGGCCCATTGTTGACCGGAATTTTAACCTTGAAATGGGTAAAAGTTTCAATATTATTTAATTTTATGTTTTTTTCATGATCGAGTCGATCCGAGTCGATCGAGCGATCCGAGTTGATCCGACCCGGACTGGCGTTCCGACTTGAT
>JAHPZR010004428.1:0-17500 GCA_019787425.1 Platygyra sinensis
TTTTTCCCTGGCTTGGGGGCGCGGCGGGAAAAGGCCGTGGCATCGGCTGGTCACGTACCCACTTTACGCCCTGAAATCCTGGGTGTAATAAATTAGCGAGTTTGCATAATCAAAAGAGCGAAAATAACGATGGCGGAGAAACTGTCTGTGCTTTTCGACTTGGTTCTGCTTTTAAACGTTGAAACTTTGCGTCTTTTTGTTCAGTTAAAGCCACCTCAAGTAATGTTTTGAATATTTACTGAAAGGCAAAGACATTGTTGCCATTCTACCAGGGCCTGACAAATCTCTGCTGTTACAGTGTATTGGTCTACCGAATTTCTTGCCTGTCAAGGCGGACAATAAGTATGGGTTATTGACCAAGTGTAAGGTCAAGATGGCTGGATATTGGCCAAGTTCTTTTTTTGCGTGTTTATGGACCGAGACGAAATAAACTCGCATAAAAAAGGACGAGGACAATATCCAGGTATCTTGACCGAACAAACTTGGTCAATAAAGAATTTATTATATGGCTTTTGGTGAAATTTTGCTTTCGGGATGCAGCGGGTAGTCCCGAGCGGGCAAGATGGCTCCATCTTGCCCGCTCGGGTAGCCAATCACAGCGCGCGATTTGGTTCATCTTGTCCGCTCACGGAGCTAGCCATATAATCTTATTTTGTAAAATACACGAATTCTACGGTTCGTGACATTTATGCATTTGACGTTTTCTGTTTGGTCACTCGACCATTTTGTCGCTTCACTAGTGTTTATGAAGGGCACTTCATGCTGTATTCTAAGGAGTGATTTTAAGTTGAGTTGCGTGCAATGGCAAATTTTTTGAGCTAGGCCGAACAAACAGTCAACAGACTTGCGGGTTATTAATAGCTACATTTTAAATCCTGCGGTGCCAGAACGATCAAAGGAGGAATAAACCTATACGTCAAGCGCCAGCCGAAACATAAGCCGTACCATAGTTGCAAGAAACATAAGAATTTCTTTAGACAAGCGTATAGCTTTCTTGAAGTAAAGCTAAGGCGTCTCTTAAGAAAACCGCACGAGGGCAAATATGATATCCGTAATAAGAAACTACAAGTTCTGTATTTGCAAACAGTTCTAGTTACCGCCGGGCCCGGCGTCACAATATAGAATGCAAGTAAGCAAAATGTCCACGGCAAACTCACTTAAGCGTCATATTTTTCCTTTAAAAAACAAATACTTGGAGACTTAAAAAATATCTTGCAATAGAAATGAGCCTAAACAATACATTTACACATGGCAAATTACAGAGGTGTCAAACTCGACGAAGCGACATGCAGATAACAGCGGAAATCATGCAGACCTACGACGGCCTCTAAAAGTTTGCGATAGCACAATCTAACGGGTCAGCTCTCCTTAGAATACAGCATGAAGTGCCCTTCATAAACACGAGTGAAGCGACAAAATGATCGAGTGACCAAACAGAAATCGGCAAATGTATAAATGTCACGAACGGTAGAATTCGTGTATTTTACAAAAATATTATTGTCCGCCTTGACCACAGGGGGCCCATACAAGCAGTGTGTCTATTTATGTTCGAAATATAAAGAAATGTATGGGAGAATATTGAAGAGTCTTGATATCGTAAACTTATATCGAGGAATGTCTCAGTTAAAGCTCAAAATAAATGTAAACCTATGTAAATGTATTGCCGTTTCTGTGGCGCTGAATGGCGAATTTGACCGATTTGGTCGGTTTTGTGTTACTGTTCCTATACGTTTTTACGTATAGTAACTTGACAGGCAAGAAATCCGGTAGACGCTGAAACAGCAGAGATTTCCCAAGCCAGTCGGTAGAACGGGAAAAATATCTTTGCCTTTCAGTAAACATTCAAAACATTACTTGAGTGGCTTTAACTGAACAAAACGACGCAAGGTTTCAACGTTTAAAAGCAGATCCAAGTCGAAAAGCACACTCAGTTTCTCTGCAATCTTGGCACTTCTGATTATGCAAACTCGCTAATTTATTACACCCAAGAGTTTAGGGTGTAAGGTGGGCACGTGACCAGCCGATGCCAGGACCTTTTCCCGGCCCGCCCCCAAGCCAGGGAAAAGGCCCTGGGAACGAGGTTGACTAGGCCCATTTTCCCGTTTGCTCGGTCGTGCTGCAAACGACGCTCACTCAAAAAATTCATAAAAATACTGGTTTCAACCAAATGCAAAATTTTTTGCGGTATTTTTCCTAATTCAATACAAAGATTTCATTAAGAAAAAAAATTGGAGGGTTATAGGCACCCTAAGCCACACCGACCACTATAGGAATTTCTTAAACTGGGATTTTTGTTAAAAATAAATAAAGAAAAATATTATTGTGGCTACATCCAAAGTGTTGGGCTAAAATTCCATATATGAGAACACCCATGTCATGTTCAAGGGGCCTCGTTGTATTATCTGCATGAACATGCAAATTTCTTTGGCATGATTAGACTGGTCAGCATATTTGAATGTGGGATACTCTATTTATGCAAGATTACTAGCACGATGGCTGAAGTGGGCAGCATTGTTTGATTTAAGGAAGTTCGCGCGAAAATTTTCTAACATTGATTTTTTTTTGTGTTAGTGATGCCCGAAATGCAAAAAAAGAATGGGAGTCACCGACTTCGTTTTGGAGAGAACATGAGCGGAAGAAACACCTAAATCTGAGTAAATCGGGCTTTGTTAACAAAGAAGGCCATAGTGGCTCCAAGTCTCAAAATATTGCAATTAGAGCTTTCAAGGGAAATGTTCTATACCAAATATGGTTTAAATGGACCTATGTGAATTTGGTCAACTGGCAAGGTTCCTAAAAGAACAAGTTCGGATTTAGCGATCACAATTCCACGCGCCTTGCAGCCGCATGGTGGTAGGATTCGATATCTCGCGAACGGAAATCGTGAACTTTTTTTATATTCCCACATTGATTTTTTGTTCACTTTTGAACAATGTGGAGATAATTGTAAATAAAATATTTTTCTGAAAAGAAAAGTAGGGGCCACCGAGCGTCCAAGATCGTTAAATCCAAACAAAGCTATAGCAATGCGCATCTGCCCAATCATTGTTTATTTTAGTACTTAGCGCGCTCGATGCACGGCGTGGAGTGTGAATCTGCGTACGCAGGTAAGGATGGGCAGAAACAATTGGCGCGAACGTCCTTAAGGCAGAAAAGGCGGTAGCCTTATTTCTGTAGTTAGACGTTTGAGGTTACCAGCTTTGTAAACGTCAAGTTTCACACTTTATATATTACCTCTTTACCTTGTGATTGAATTATTTAGTTTCTATTTCAAGTTGTAGAAAGCACCATTTCCGCCAGGGCAACCATAGATGAGAGCTGTGATGAACGATTAGACGTCGAGAAAAGATTTCCCAGTTTGGTAAGTTATTTTGTTTTTCATACCCGACGCAGAAAATCTATTAATGAATAAAATAACTTAAATTGACGTGTGATACACTTTCTTTTAAAATTCTTTGGAACAAAAGAATCCTCCGCATTCAGTTGGCTCAGTCAATTTTACATATACAGGGACCGCCAATATTACCAGCGACACCTAAGAAGCAATTTGAACGAAGACCCCGCAATCAAAGGCTGAGAATGCCCGCGGAATCCTCTTTCATGTGTATAATTTGTAGTGCACTATGGTTATGTCAGCATTGCTATATGATCTCTTAATTATCAAATATTGATGAGTGGAATCTTTCAAAATATGTATTTGCAAACTCTATTTAACCTGGGCACAAAGTTTTCGCACCGATTTGAAAGTATTACTACTTAACAAAGTAATGTCGGAATGACCAAACTAGCTAGAACAAAAAAAAAAAATTTGGAGCTGTCCTGATATTTCTGATAATTTTGCAAAATGCAAGAGGATGTACGATTGATTAATATTAAACAAGTATTTTTCGTGATATTTTATATGTATGCCATTGGGCGGCTGGGAGATCCGTGTACTGAGAGAAAACCTGTGACCGAGGTCTTGAAAATGCTGCCAGAAGCCGTTGGCAGTGAGGGCAGCATTTTCAAGTCCGAGTTTACGGTTTTTCTCTATCCGGGTCGACCCTAAGTCTGCCAATAACGTGTTTATCATTTTCCTCCTGCAGTAAATTGGCTTACAAGTGGGTTTGGTTAATACGTAAGACTGCGAGCAGTCTCTCTTTTGCTCGAAAATCCGTAGGGAAACACGGAAGGAAGAACTCAAAACAACATTCTGCGTGCCAGCGTAATATGCGAAGCCGCGAGCCGTAGTCCGACGCCCACGCTACTCGCGGCTCGCGGCTTCTCCACTCGCCGCTCGTATGTCATGCATGCCGTCACGCTCATTTTCCCTACGGATTTTCGAGCAAAAGAGAGACTGCTCGCAGTCTAGTTAATACGCAACTTTGTCGTTGAATCGGCTTAAGTGCCGTCTACAAACCATTTTGTAAAAAATATAACGAGCGAACGAGTTAGAAACTCAGATACCAGACAAAGAAAAATGTATTGAAGAACGCATTTACCAGTTTCGAATAGCTACCTTATGTTAGTTATATTTAGTTCAACCGTTACGTTCTCTATAAAAGTGTTTTTAGGAGTGAACATTTCGTGCAAAGTTTGAAGTTTGTACTACAAAGACAATTTCTGTCAGTCGCTACAAATGACTCGATTTCAGACCTTTCTACCTCAAACTGCGAAGAAACTCGTTAAGTGTACTCCAGAAAATTCTCTTAAATTTTAACGATCAGAGAAGTAAAATGCTCGACTTTATTTTTTTCCAAGAGGGCACAGTAACGAATCCTGCAATCTGATTGGTTCTTAGCGCGGTCCGGATTTTCCTATCTCTGACCACGGTCACGGTAACGGCGGGAAACAGCGCGGGTGAAATTGTCATGTTCAGCTAGGTTTCGTGAATGAACTAGCGGTAATCGTCGATCTTTTCCCTTTTTACACTTCCATGGACGATTAATAATCAACGGAAGTTTACCTCTGCTCACTTTTAAATAGCAAGGAAGGTCACTGTAAGTAGATTCAATTGAGTATTTTGTAGCTCTGAGAGTTTGTGTGGTTGGTTGTAGCTCGGCGTTGTAATGGCGCGTAATTCTGTGTTTTTCACCGCACAATTTTAAGCTAAAAGAAGTCAAATGCAGTCGAGTTTAGCCTCTCTGATAGTTGCTGTATTTAAGAGAAATTCTGTAGAATATACTTAACGAATTTCCTCGCTTTCTGCTACTCAATTTACGGTAAAAAGGTCTGATTTCGAGTGATTCGCAACGACTGATAGAAATTGTGCTTGTAGTGCAACTTCAGTCAAACTTTGCGCGAAATTTCACTATCGGGAAAACACTTTTGGAGAACTTAACTGGTGAATTAGATGCAACTAACATAAAGCAATTCAAAATAAATCTGTTGATACATCTTTCTTTGGGTAGTGTCTGAGTTTACTCGCTCGTTCGTTCGTTAGATTTTTTACGATGGTTTGTAGACGGCACGTAAACCAATTCAATAACAAAGTTGTGTAAACCCAATTGTAAGCCAAATTATCGCAGGAAAAAATAAATAAGTTATTTGCCGGCTTAGGGTCGGTCCGTATAGTGAAAAACTGTGACCTCGGGCTTGAAAATGCTGCCCTCGGCCTGCGGCCTCGGGCAGCATTTTCAAGACCTCGGTCCACAGTTTTTCACTATACGGACCTCCCAGCCGGCAAATAACATATATGAAATTGACTCAGCTTTTATAAGTTTTTAAAAAATTGCACAGAGAGAGAGACACACACAAACAGCCAGACAAACTCTCGTAATTTCAAAAAACTGATTTTAATTTACTTATGGTGACATTCTGGTCACAATGAGAAAATTCCGCCCCTGACGTCTGCATCAGTCCACGGTCCGAGGCAGTTTTAAAACTGACACATTAAAACTTGATTCTTTTCTCAGATTAACTACTGTGGTATAGAAACCAGGAAGATCATAGTGACGCACAACGCGCGTATTCATGTACTCTTACTCAGTGTTGAGAGGACAATGTACTTGAATATTTAATTAGATATTGACTTAAAAACTTTTGAATGTAATGTATAAGGGCATGGGGAACTTCCTATGCTGTCAGTATATGGTTGTGAGTGAGTCAATATTTTTCTTTTCAGGCTTGTGAGCGTGTCAGACATTTGGGATGTTTATCTGCTCAGGCTGTAGCTAGTAGGTATGATAAATCTTTTTTTTTATTCTGTTTGTGTTTGGTGAACTTAGTTTTGAAGTATATGAGTTGTCAGTCTAGAAGTCGAAGTCTAAGTTCTAGAATTCGACAACGTTGTCATGAAGGGTTAACTCACACAGGGAATATTTGGTTTAGACAACGAGTCCGTTAAAGCAAACTAGCTTAGTCATTCCCTTGTTATTTTAAAACCATTCAACAATCTTATTAATTATTATCATCAAGATTAGCCTTGGTACAGGCTCAGGAGCTTCATTAAGTGTGTTTGCACAATGTAATGGGATCTTTTGGTTTTTAGGTGTGGCAGTGTTATCGTAGATTTCGAGATGAAATTCAACCAAAGTGCAGTCGTTAGTGAGGTGTTGAATGTTCTGAAAAGAGCCGCAGAAGAAGACAATTTTGATGGATTCAAAGTCGATCCCAATTCCATTGAACAAGTTTCTCCTCCACCCACCGACACATCAGGCACTAAAGGTAAAACAGTATGTCTTTATTTTTTATGGCAGTTTAAAATAATTATTTTAAATGTGTAAAACAACCGCGGGATAATGTTACTGTGATTGGTTATTCATTCCCGATATCCTCGCACTTCACCTCCGATAAAGACAAATTGTAATTTTCCATTTACTGATGTTTCAAAGCGGCAATTGTTAAAGCATTCTGGTTGCCTTACTGTTCAGTCCGGCGGATATCTATTTCTGGATACATTTTTCCTGCGATGTGATTGGACCAGACCAAACCAAAACAAAACAAGGTTGGCCAAGGGAGACTGGGACTAACTAAATTGCGACAAGAAAATTTTTGTAAAGCGGCGATATTGAAATACACAAAATGCAACCATTAAATCCGTTTGTAGACAACATTTATTGATAAATTTAAGTTACAACACTTCAACTGACACCTCTTGTTTGTTTTCGCACTCACAAATGGTCTTGCAGATTGTCTCCAACACAATTTTTGCATGAATTGAGGGGCTGACAATTCGAAGCGTGGCTGGGAAAATATGCGCCGCCACCGCGCCGGTCTACTTGTTCCCTGAGAATTTTTGGATGGACGAAGGATTTGTAGACAAACGAGACTCTCTATTTACAATCCTATTTTTGATACATTCTATGTAAAGCTTTCTCCACATCTTGCAGTGTGTATGACTTCTTCAGTGATTTGCTAAACATGACTTTGTACGCAGCTCCTCTAGCTCGTGAATACTGTCACGGTCATTTGGTAAATAGCAAGCCAGTGCGTATGGATCGTACGCGCTGTCTTCTCCTTGGATAGTGAATGGTGTTCCGGCAGGAGTTTTAATCTTGAAATGACGATAACTGAAACGTAAAGGACATTTTAATTAAAGCTCTGGAATAAATTAAAATCGTTCCGCGGGTAAAAGCTCGCTCTACAATAACAAGTCCGGAAATAAAATCAGTAAGGACAGTAAATACGTAATTAGAATGGTTAATAAACCTATACATATAGCTCCAGAAACATGAGTTTCGATTATATAGCTGCAAAAACCATAAGAATCTCTCCAGACAAGCGTATAGTTTTCTAGAAGTAAAGCTACGGCGAAGGCAAATACGATACCCGTGATCTGCACTTGCAAACAGCTCTAATCGGGTCTATATATAATTGAAAAATTTGCATTAATTTTTCTTCTACATATATTGCACATTTTTAGCCAGAAACCATTTTTGTAAAGATTAAAATTTTAAAATTTAATGTAATATATATAATACTAATTACAAACCAAAAAATTAGCCAAAAATTAACGGCTAAATTTTTGGTTTGTAATATAGTTTAGACCCTAATTTAGCAGTAAATTAACGGCTAAATTTTTGGTTTGTAGTATAAAAAGACCTCGATTTAGCCGTAAATTAACGGCTAAATTTTTGGTTTGTAATATAGTGGGACCCTAATTTAGCCGTAAATTAACGGCTAAATTTTTGGTTTGTAATATAGTTTAAACCCTAATTTAGCAGTAAATTAACGGCTAAATTTTTGCTTTGTAATATAGAAGGACCCGATTTAGCCGTAAATTAACGGCTAAATTTTTGGTTTGTAATATAGCTTAGACCCTAATTTAGCAGTAAATCAACGGCTAAATTTTGGTTTGTAATGTAGTGGGACCCCGATTTAGCCGTAAATTAACGGCTAAATTTTTGGTTTGTAATATAGCTTAAACCCTAATTTAGCAGTAAATCAACGGCTAAATTTTTGGTTTGTAATGTAGTGGGACCCCGATTTCGCCGTAAATTGACGGCTAAATTTTTGGTTTATTGCCCCCGCAAGGTTTTGGCCCAGACGGCCAAAACCTGAGGAGGCACCCTAGGAGCCCCCGCGTATAGAGAGGAAAATTTCGCTGTACCAGAAAAAATCTCGATTTTTGAGAACACGGCTCGCAAAGGATTGCCGAAAGTTCGCTGGGGGTCGAATAAACAAGCGAAGGATTCTGGGAGCGTGTTCTACACCACGCGGTTCTGAATTCTACATTTGGCAAGGTAAGGTTGTGTGTCAGCTTTCTCGATCAATTTAAGTTGATTATCTGAAAAACCGCTTTGAAGTTCATCGATCCAGATTCTAAATTGTGGAAAATAGCATTGCTCATCGAGGTTTTTGACGAAACTTGCATAAATTTATTTATTTCATCGATGTCTTTGACCGAAAGACCCGGTCACACGTGGATTTGTCAGACACAAATCAAACCTAACTGGGCGCGAAAGATTCGCACCACAATCCAAAAGTATATTTGGTAATTGAGAAAAGGACAAAGAACTGGTTTATTGACTCATGGGCCTTGATATTGGCATATTTTCAGAGTTCTACAGACTGAAAAGTTAGCAATGATAACCAGAGACAATTGCATGTAACAAAAAACTAATCAGCTTGCACTTCCAGATTTATTCAAAATAATCAAGCCTGTAAGGAAAATAAAGCGTTTTAAAGCATAAACAATCATTCCCTGTACAAACGTCCACTTAAGAATAAAAAAAGCGGGGGCAGCTGTAGTGAGAACTATTACTAGTTATATATAGTGAGACCCTGATTTACCAATAACGTAATGGCTAATTTTTTGGTTTGTAATGTAGCGGTATTCGGATTTAGCCGTAAATTAACCGCTAAATTTTTGGTGTGTAATATAGTGGGACCCTGATTTAGCCGTATTTTTGGTTTATAATATGGTGGGTCCCCGATTTAGCCGTAAATTAACGGCTAAACTGTTTGTATGCCACATAGGTATTAAATGTAGTGAATATGATTTCACTGCAGTTGTAGGGCGAATTTTATTGGAAATACGGAAGAAAGAACTCTTCACGGCAACTTGATTAGAGCAGTACCGACACTGGGGGACCTCCGGGAAAAAACATGATAATAGAGATCTGAGAATTTCTTATTCTCGGGGGGTCTGACGTAATGGTGACAGGGCATCACAGGCATTCATTGTCCAGGCACCACATGTGGCACCTTGTGTAACTTGTTACTCGTGAGGTTGTCGACGGTTTTTCGACTTTTGTTATTTAGAGCCAGTTGTAGCTATTTTCAGTTGCTATTCTACAATCTGATAATGGAATCTTACAAGAAGAGCTATGCCAAGGCAGTGACCGGCTCCACTTCATTCCAGATACACTCTTGCTGGTCACATCTACAGACGCAGGATGAAGACGATGCTCTTGTCCTTGCTGTCCAATTTGCACGCGTGGGTTTTTCAAAATGCTGAAATTGCACGAGTCGCTTCGGTGAGTGCAATTTCAGCGTTTTGAAAAACTCACAAGTGCAAATTAAATTTAAATTGAGCGAGAAAAAACCGTATGATTACTTATTGATAATACAAACATGAAAAAATTCGCGCGGAAAAAGTGCCGTAAGATGTTATATTGCAAACCAAAAATTTAGCCGTTAATTTACAACTAAATTAGGGTCCCACTATATTACAAACCAAAAATTTAGCCGTTAATTTACGGCTAAATCGGGGTCCCTCTATATTACAAACCAAAAATTTAGCCGTTAATTTACTGCTAAATTAGGGTTTAAACTATATTACAAACCAAAAATTTAGCCGTTAATTTACGGCTAAATTGGGGTCCCACTATATTACAAACCAAAAATTTAGCCGTTAATTTACTGCTAAATTAGGGTCCCACTATATTACAAACCGAAAATTTAGCCGTTAATTTACGGCTAAATCGGGGTCCCTCTATATTACAAACCAAAAATTTAGCCGTCAATTTACGGCTAAATTGGGGTCCCACGTTATTACAAACCAAAAATTTAGCCGTTAATTCATGGCTAAATTGGGGTCCCTCTATACTACAAACAAAAAATTTAGCCGTTAATTTACGGCTAAATCGGGGTCCCTCTATATTACAAACCAAAAATTTAGCCGTTAATTCATGGCTAAATTGGGGTCCCTCTATATTACAAGCAAAAATTTAGCCGTTAATTTACGGCTAAATCGGGGTCCCTCTATATTACAAACCAAAAATTTAGCCGTTAATTCATGGCTAAATTGGGGTCCCTCTATATTACAAGCAAAAAATTTAGCCGTTAATTTACGGCTAAATCGGTAGTATGTAAATATACTGAATGAGTTTTTGGCTTCTTTTGTGTTATATTTGTAGAAGGCGTTTATTGCAAAATTCGCCGTTGTCTAAACTCTCGCTCTAATCACAGCCGGACCCGGCGTCGCAATAATTATAGAGTAAAGTAAACAACATTTTCACAGTAAACGTCATATTTTGTCCCTCAAAAGCAAATACTGGGAGACCTAGAACATACTTTGCAATATAAATGAGCCAAAACAATTCACTCACACATGGGAAATTACATAGGTGTCAAACCCTGCGAAGCAACATGCAGATAACAGCGGAAATCATCATGCAGACCTATGACCTCTTAAAATTTGTCATAGCCTTCACGATCTAACGGCTCCACTCTACTAAAATTCCTCCTTATAATACAATATGAAATGCCCTGCATAAACACGAGTGAAGCGGCAAAAAGGTCGCGTAACCGAACAGAGAACGGCAAATGTACAAATGTCACGAACCGTCGAGGTCGTGTACGCTAGTCAACCTCATAATTTTACACCGATATGACAAAAGGATGAATTTCATCATTATCAACATCAACATTTATCTGAAATCTTGATTTCCACAAAGACGACTACTAGTCTTCAGGAAAGATATATGTTCGCCCATGCGGATAAACGCTAGGAAAATGAAAATCAATGCTATCATAAAGATACGTCGTTTATACGTGGAAGGCCAGGGCATGGAACAACGAGGCAAAATAAAACCATTTCCGACAAAATTATGATCGATACAACTTAGTAAATTCCAATACATCAAAATAACTTTGCGCTTTAAAACTACCACAACGATCATATTAGAATGACAGGGGCACCCAACGAGAATATAGCTCAAAACCACTAAAACATAGCATTGTTGAAAGTATTTTGGTATTTAAACGGTAGATATAGGCATATTTTTATCCCCTAAAAATTTTTCATCTGTTCGGATTTCCTAGCTGAAAGTCTAGTGATCCGAAAATTACAGGGATCAAAACTTACCTTTTCGAAAATTTCAGCCAGAAAAAAGGCTCCCGAAAATTATAGGTGACCTTTTTAGGGTAAAAATCCGTTAAAAATAGGCAATTATACCATATTTTAGATGTTCGAAAATCTTAGGAGAAGCAGGCAAGCAAGAAATTTTACAAAAAATGTTCCGAAAATTCTAGATCTCAAATCGTCTTCCGAACAGATATATTTCCGAAAATTGTCGTTGGGTGCCCCTGGAATAAGCTTACGCAAAAGACTTCACAGTGGGAATGGCGCCGAACGAAGATTAGCCTACGTGTAGCCGTACCCTCCCCCCGAGGAAAAACGGGAGGGAGGGAACGTCTACGAAAAGCTGACGCAAATCGTGTTATGTGACGTAAAAGTAATTTATGTAAGTTATGTAAATAAATTATATTTTCCGCGTCAATACTCTTGTCCTCACGCAGACAAAGGCCTCGTGAATATTAATTGTTTGGAGCTTTTCTTGCAAGTCACTGTCCCTTTTCAAGTGTAGATTGTGTTTTAAAGATATTGAAAAGGATTACGAGCGATTTTGGTCCGAAGCAAGAAGACAATCTTTGATGTAAACGTCGCGCTCGCAAATTTTGAATTCCATGTGTACGCTGCATCATTTGTAGGCAGTGTCATGGTCTCCTCAAGAAGAGAAATAATTTGCAGCAGAACCTACAGAACCTGGGAGAATTGGAATAGTCCATGGGAATCAACTACGCCACAACTTTGATGAAAGCTGGCCTTGTTTTCCAGCTGAAAAATTCGCGGCGTAAAATGGGGTTGAGTGACGGCTTCCCGGCGGCTTACACGACTCCTACGGTTCGTGGCATTTTCATTTGCCGTTTTCTTTTCGGTCTCTCGACCTTTTTGTCGCTTCACTCTTCTTTATGAAGGGCACTTCATGTTGTGTTACAAGGAGAAATTAGAGCCGCGTCGTCAGATCGTGCTATGGCAAATTTTTAAGACAGAGCCGGGTCACAGGTCTGCATGATTTCCGCTGTCGCTTCGTCGAGTTTGACACCTCTATAATATTTGCCGTGTGTTAGTGCATTGTTTTGGCTCATTTCTATTGCAAGATATGTTTTTAAGTCTCCACGTATTTGCTTTTGAGGGGAAAAATATGACGTTCATTGTGAACGTGTTGCTTACCGCCTTGCATTCTATATTCAGTGACGCCGGGCTCGGCTGTGATTAGAACTGTTTGCATGTACAGTAGATCGATAGATTCTTTTTTTTATCACGGGTATCACATTTACCCTCGTACGTTTTTCTTCGGAGATACCGTAGCTTTACTTCGAGAACGCTACAGGCTTTTCTAGAGAAATTCTTACGTTTCTTGCAGCTATCTGATCGAGCTTATGTTTCTGGAGCTCGATGTATAGGTTTATTCCTCCTTTGATCATTCTGGTACCACAGGACTTAAATGTAGCTCGTTACGCACAAGTCTGTTGACTGTGTTGTGTGTTGTATATGCCATTGTACGTCTTATTTCTCTATTCCAAACGTCTCGCAAACCCGGCTTGCAAACCTCTTTAATAGCTGCGTTGAACACTTCCCGAGTTCGTGTAGCTTCCGACATTCCGTCCGCCACTACTGATGTTCAGTACTGGACACGAGAACGAGGCAAATCTATTTGAGCCAATAAGTGTTCTCGAAAGTATTGCTCGCCGCCTTTATCCAATAAGAAACCATTATATATTTCCATGCAAAAGCATGACGTCACATGACACGATTTGTGTCAGCTTTTCGTAGACGTTCCCTCCCTCCCGTTTTTCCTCGGGGGGAGGGTACGGCTACACGTAGGCTAAACGAAGATACACCATGTCAGATTTCTAAAGCCCGTGCATATGGACTTAACTATCGTGCATATGGAATTTCTTTGCATAAACAACAGGCAAATTTATTCTAGTTTCTCAAGATAATTTTTTCGAAAGGCAGAAAGTTCATTACAAACCTGAAATTTGCGTGTAATCAAAGACAATTCCACTTCAAAGGTATCTCCAACACAACGGTCGACTGCACTTTCAGCCCACATTTCGCAGCTCTAAAGCCAAAGAAGCCTTCTTCGATTCTCTCCACGTGTTCCTCGATTGTCACTTTACCGTCACGCTTAGTCTCATGGGATAGATACAAGGGGCTAAAACGTCAGGGCCGCAAAGAGGATATGAGGATTGATTCTACTTTGTGAGGCCCAGAGGCCATTTTTAATGACGTCATCAGATATCCAAAACTGGATATTCGCCGGACTGCTGTTAGCTAACTTCGCTACGTTACCGTTAAAATAGCAACCGTACGATCACGGGCAACAACCATGGCTGCAATTGGCTGGAATTTGAGCTTGGCCGAGGCCTCCAATTCAGTGCTTGTTATCAGTTGATAACGGCGGCACCTGTCAAAGCTGCCATTTCAAAATTAGGTTAAGGTTACTAGGCAATAGTTACGGTATAGCACGTAAATCATGTCAAGAAAAACTTTCTTCGTCTGTTTAGAAAGTCCTTAGAAACCAACGCATACACACACAGAAACTTCTTTCACCTTGAACCAACTCATAACCATTCAACTAAATCCTTTTTTTTTTTCTTTATTGCCTGATGTTATATGCTTGAGAATTATAACTGATACAGTAGTGAGGTATACGTATTCCTTGGTCATGGAGACACGTGATGGAATTCTTTATGTGAGAAATTATCTTGCTCTAACCAGATAATTTAAATTACTTATGAAGCAAAGTGATCGGGGGCTTTTATTTTTTCCATAGCTACTGAGGAATGCAAGTGCTCGTGCAATGACGTCATCTTGGCAGCTGTAGTTGGAGTTCTTGTGTTTGTAATCATTGGCCTCATTCTTTACATCGTTTGGCTGCACAAGAAAGGTACAACAACATTTAAATTTTACGATGAATTTTTGTCTTATTGCTACATGTATACTGCCTCAGATCAATTATCTTATTTTTTTTTTATTTCTTAGGTACTGCTGGCAGACAAAGGTAAATTGCTTTTCACTTGTGGGATAAAAAGAGCTCACCGCAGATGAATACTGCCGAAAACTTCTCTTCAAGTTTTCAAAATTTGCTACGTGTTATGTTTAGCTCCTCACTCTCTGTAGTAGTTGTTGGTTTGATTCTTTATCGTGTGGCTAGTTCATGGTCACATGACATCAAGCAATGAAACTTTTTGAAGATATAATTAATCATCGTAGTCATGCAAACAACTTAAGCAGTTGTGAAATTAAAGCCTGAAAAAAGAAAAAAAAATCAGGCCTGAACGGGATTCAAACCTATGATCTCTGCGATGCTTGTGCAGTGCTCTACCAACTCAGTTATCAAGTCAATTCAGTGGAAACATTGAGATTCTCGAGAAACAAATTTCACTGTTCCCCTCGGGACCAGTCATTAAGTGTTAAAGAAACCTCTACCCTTAAAGCAAACGGACCTTAAATTTTAGGATACACTATCTTGTTTCAAATTTCGGTTGAAAACTCGGTGATGAGGTATCAGTGTCAGGCAAAACAGGATTTGCCTATCACCTATATTTGCGTTTAAATTTCCCGCGCGCCGCCATCTTGGATTACCTGACATCATATGCTTGCCCGATTGTTTCACACAAAAGATGCTCTGCTTTCTAACAATAGCGGCAGCCACATGACGTCACAAAATCCAAAATGACGGTGCACGGAAATTTAAGAGCGAAAATAGGCGATAACCTTGACTTAATTTTTGCAACTCTTGAATGTTATTTTCACCTTGTCCAATAAAATTTGAGATTTAGTAATGACTTCAAACAATTTAAAGCCAACTTGTTGTGAGAGTGGAGGTTCCCTTTAAAAGTTTGACCACAAACCAAACTTTCAGGAAAAGAGAGCTAAAACATGATACGGCATGCAGCGGAGTATTTTTGACGAACCTCGAGATACCTGGAAATGTGGTAAACCTGTCTTGAGTATTTGATTTTATTTCTTAATCGAAGCTAAAACTGACAGAAAACAAAGAAATGTAGTCCCAAAATTAAATATTTGTCAGATCAGGTATCCAAACACCACCACGGTCAGAATTTTCTTTTTTTAACTCGATAATTATTAAGGAGTATGAGAAGTCTAAAATAACCATTTTCGATTTTTTTAAATATCATTCTTTCAATTCCTGCTTTTTTTTCTTGTTTCAGGCACTATAAAGAAGAGAGAGATGTTTATGACGTAAGTTTTTGTTGTCGTCTTTCCTTTTTAAAAGCAATAACGAAGTTACACCGGGTAACTTTTGATTGCCCCAAGGCGGGTTCAATTTTGTTTGTCATGTAATACTTGTGGGACGCCATCAGAAGGTCGTTGCCACGCGATAATGCTCGTAAGGATTTAAATCGCGGCCTCTATCATACTGTAAAGGAACTTTTCCATTCGGAAGAAATTCTATGGAGTTCTACAGAACTACACAACAATATTGCCAGTGGCTGCTTATTAGTGTGCATTTGTTGTTTTCTTTAGAAAAGGTAGTTCCAGAAAACTGATGGTGGTACAGAACAAGTTTTTCAGTAGGGAGTAGGGGACATTATTTTAAGGGAGGAAGGAAGTGGGGCTAATTAAAAGGAGCCAGAAACCGCAAGGGACCAGATACGATAAACGCTGCCAACGTAGGATCTACAAGAAATCTGATCAGCCAAAAAGAAATGTACTGACAAACAATAGACTACACGGCTAATACTACGAACGGTTAATTAATGCTCTTGAAAACGCAATACCAAATTTTCAAGGTTTGCAATCTGCCTTAATGCTTCTTTCCTTGTCGATTTTGGACTATTACTTATACTGGGTTGTTTTGCTCCTTTCTCGAGCTTTCTTTTCATTTTAATAGCGTGAGATGGCGACTTTAATAGACAGCTGTGGAAAACACTTAATATCTTTTACCTATTTTTAAAGAATGAAATGGCATTGGATGATCTTAAACCAAGTGGTCATATTCCTAGTAAATCCACACAGTCTCGCTCAGAATACATGGACCTAAAAGAAGCAACTACAGAAAACGATGAAACACAACGTGTTGCTCAAAGTACTGATTACGCGCCTCTTCATCCATCAACACGTTCTTGGGAAGTTGAAAAGCAACACGTGACTATAGAAAAGATAATTGGTAAAGGTGCTTTCGGTCAGGTTGCCAAGGGAACGGCAACAGGACTTCTTGGCAGGCCAGGGAAGACGACCGTTGCTGTCAAAATGCTGAAATGTAAGATTTTGCTTTATTGGTACTGTAAGGGAAAATTAAGGCTCGGATAATTTTCTTCTGAGCGACTCTTTATGCCTGGGCAGAAGTGGGTTTCTAAGTGATATTCATCCTTCAGTACTAGCCTGCGAGCAGGCTCACTTGTTTGGGTAGGGTATCGCGGGTGTTTGGGTAGGGTATCGCGGGCAAAGGAACTGGCGAGAAGAATGGGGCGAGGAAAAGTGAGCCTGCACGCGAGCTATTGATTTTTGAATTCCCCGCGTTCGCTGACGAACGCAGCGGTCCGATTGGTTAAAATTGACAGATTACATAAACCAGTGCAAGCTTACTGCATTTCACATCACGCAAACAGTCGGTTGGCCTCCTACGCAGACGTTCTTAGGCTTGTCACGCCTTCCTCCCCACGAACGTCTGCTCAACGGACAGGCCACTTCCGTTCACTGGCGGTTAGCCTTTGTTTTAAAAGAACCAATCATGTTCTGTTAATGTTGACATCTCTGTTGTTTGCCAGCCTGTTTGCCATGTGCTTACGCATTGTTTAGGCTCATTTATATTGCACG
>JAHPZR010004428.1:22500-30000 GCA_019787425.1 Platygyra sinensis
CCCGATTTTTTTTCAGCTGTTCTCCACAGCGATCGAACAGAAGAAGATTTGAGGAGAGTATCCGAACTGTGTGATTCTAGTTATTTTCCCGTTGGTAGGTATAATTGAAGACTAGGTTAAGGAATGACAACCTCTTGGTTTGACGTGTGCTTCGCTACAAGATGTAAATGACCTTTTCAGCGACGATCCTGTGCCACAACGTCTCAGTGAATCAGCAGCTAGAGAAAGCACTCGGCGATGACTTCACGAGGATCGTCAAAGACGGATCTTAAGGTTCCCCAACAAGTTGGATTGATAGTCGTACACGAATCACACACTGTGGAGATCTGGACGGCAAAAATGGTCGGTAGAAACTCAAGCTTTCGCTTTTAGCAGGAAGAATTAATTTGAACATGTTGTTCAAGGTTCAAGGTTCATTTGTTTCACACTAACGAAGCACGTCTGCGAAATTCTCAATATTTTTTTGCTTTCAAAGAGCTTTCTTCACCACAGCTTGAATGAAAACCTTTTACTATTGTACTCTCTTTCGCATTTCTTTCATCTGGTTCCCTGTATTTGGGAAATTTAGGTTTCAAAAGTGAACTTTATTTTTCGTGCACACTGGATTTCTACATAGTTAATTTGCAGCAACGATCGCGGTTGGTTTGTTTTGTTTATTCGCTTCGTTTAAGTATATTCTTTGGAGTCTTATTCAGGTACTACAGAATTGCTGAAAAAAAGAACTAAATGGCTACTTTAGTACCGTTGAAATACGATTGATTTCAAGTGAATTAGCTTATTTTTGTCGTCTTTTTGACAGTGACTTTCATCTTTCTTTCGCAGCGCTGTAATAAATTTCGTCGTGTGGCGAAGAGATTATTTGCTTTGATGTTATCATATTGTTTTTCACAAGTTTCTTTTGCTATCAATATTCGTTGTTTCTCAACTGTAGCCGTTATAGTACAAGAATGGAAATTCTGTCGTACGTGGTTTCGAATTTAAAAAAATTCCTCGAAGACAAATAGTTGAAAGTTAACTCATCGCGCCATTCGTGGAGTGTGACCATCCTCTCTGAAAGTCTCCACGTGCGTCCAATTAGCCTGCTTAGCTGGCGGTATTGTAGGCGCGCGCGAAATGAAGTTTTGGCGGCGGAGCCGCGAGAAATACCGCCTGCCAGAGAACTTGGGTATTTTGAATACCGCCTACTTTTATGGCCTCATTGACCTCAACTGATCCCAGTTAATTCAACCAATTAGAGCCGACAATTTTCTCATGAAATATAGGCGTAAAAGCGATCGTGTTACCTTTGCTATTGTTGCGTGCATAGCGGATAAAGGAGAATTTGCGAAGGGAGATACGCGTGCAGCCAATTAAAGGAAGAAAAACCCAAGAGGAAAACGCTAACGACTTATGTAGGTTGCGTGGTGTCAACCTGAAGATAAAATTCGGTCATTTTCAGAAAATTACCAAACACAATTCTATGGAAGATTTATTTATAACAAACATTCAGGTCGCAAGAAGAGTGGAGGCACGACATTAGCAGAACTTAGCTCAGAAATTGGCCTGCACATTGTGGAGTCTAGCGTTTTATCAAGTCGAGCCTTGTGGTAGGAAAATATTCAACGCAGTTCAACTTGTCCGGTTCATTCGCTCCGGTCTAGAAAGAAATGTGGAAGTTCCGATCTAGATCTGTTCGGATACGCAAGATACACGAGATACGCAAGTAAGAATCAAACGTCTTCTTCCGTCGTCCGTGTCTTCACCAGACAGGAGTCCTCGAGCGAAAAAGAATTTATACAAAGGCCGTTCTACCCCCAAAGAAATCACTGAATTTCCCAGAATCGACTCCTTGAAATGCAACGAACAAAGAAAACATGCCTTTCGATGTCAACCAGGGAACAATCACACCTCGCGTTTCACTCTTCGCCGCAGAGTTGAAAGTAGAAAACTTGTGTGGTAAACAGACTACTCAGCGTAAAGTATTGATTGTAAATCCATATGGCCGTATTGATTCGCACCGCCGCCAAAACTTTATTTCGCGTGCGCTAAACACAGGCTTTTATGTTTACTTTCATAAGCAGAGTATCCCTTGGGAAATATATGACGGATCATCTAACATTTGATTGACGTGTTTACTTCTCTCGACCAATCCGTTTTTCCCGCACACCGGTGTGCGGACCATTCTCCTTGCGGCTTCGCCGCTCGCTTGTCCAGGCCGCCAAAATTTTATTTCGCGTGCGCTTACAATACCGCCAGCTACGCAGGCTAGCGTGCAATGCGCTGTCATCTTTGGTTACATTTCGCCTCGCTCCTATTGTATAGTTATCTGACACATATGAAATGCCGACTTGACACCATGCGAGGGGCTGAATTCAAAAATCAATAGGCTCACTTTTCCTCGCCTCATTCTTCTCTCCGGGTTCCCCTGGTTCTTTGTCGCCTTTGTCTGTGATACCCTATCCAAACAAATGAGCCTGCTCGAAGGCTACTTCAGTACTTATAGACCGTTTCAACCAAAATTCGTTTAAGAGGAGATAACTTATCCATCTTTTAAAAAAAAAGTCTTTTACGGTTTTCATAGTAAGTTTCAAAATTCTCTTACTTTAAACTTTTTTTTTTTCGACCAGGTCTGTTTTGTTATTGATGTTGTGGTTGGGGTTGTAGTGTTAGTAATAAGAGTTAAAAGGCTTGTTGATGGAACACTGACGCTCACATTAGAGATTAGGAATGTATTGTCACACGAGATAACGTGAATTGAAGTTATTTAGCTGGCACAAAAATTTTCTCTCCGATTCCTGCTTTGTTGTTTTCAAGATAATTCTCCCGAATCAGATAGAAGAGATTTACTGAGGGAACTTGACACCATGAAGCAGCTCAAACCACATCCTCATGTCATCAAACTACTTGGATGTGTCACAGAAACTGGTAAACTATTTAAAGATTGAAATACGCATGTGAGAAACTAAACATTGTTCTCATGTCCCGTCATGGGAGACCATTTGTTAGATTTTGAAAATAGACAAATTCTCATTTTTGGGTTGACTTTTTGTCAGTATGTAATCTTTTACCTTGGGCTCCGTGATTTAATTTCGTTGTATATCTTTTCCATTCCTCACAGTTCGTTTCTATGTGTCAGTTGCAGAAAAAAAAAAAAATCAAACACGACGACTTAACAAAACAAAACAAAAAATAATGAAAAGTAAATTAGTCCTGGTTTTTTCACAACAGTTTGAAACACTTACTTTTGAATCTTTGTACTTTTCAAGAGCCTCTTATGGTGATAATCGAGTATGTACCTTATGGTGATCTCTTGGGATACCTGAGAAAGAGCCGTGGATTAAACGACACTTACTACAAAGACCCAGATATCAAACCGCAAACAAGTCTGACTTCACAACAGCTGATGAAGTTTGCTTGGCAAATCGCTGATGGCATGAGTTACCTGTCCTCAAAATCTGTAAGCTTAACATTATCACAATCTTTTAGAACCACATTTCCAACATGGTGTACAATTCTCTTCACAACACACTTTAATCATGAAAATGACGAAACGACGTCTACAATGTGGAAAGTTAAAGATTGGGTTGAGTTTGCAATAAATATTTGTTATGTAACATCACAGTGACACATTTTAAAGCGTTATTTATCATATTTGTGTTTATACCTCACAAGTTCCAATGAACTTTAGACTGAGTCTATAAAATTGTTAGTATTCATTGAAGACGTATTGAACAGACTCCGTTTGTAACAGATTATCCATAGGGACCTGGCAGCTCGTAATGTGTTGGTTGGTGAAAGAGAAACGTGTAAAGTGACAGACTTTGGAATGGCTAGAGATGTTCAGCAGGACAACATTTATGAAAAAAAGACAAAGGTAACAAACATAAGAATAAACTGTCGATAAAAATGAGTTGTGTAATCAGGTAATAACACGGTCTAAAGCTTATAATCTTGCTTGGGGCGGGGCTACAATATTACACTCATCGGGTATTGCACTGTTACCTTTTTTATTAAAAAACGTAAATAACGCGTATCCCAAATCTTGCGAAATTCATTTTGAATATTTGCGAGGCCTTTTTGGCTTAAGAATTCGAGGTAGGATCAAAGCAGTTTCAAGGAGTAAGTGTAAAGTTTACGATGGAATTTGTGGCGGTGGCATCCGGTCACAAGAATGATATCATACCCAGCACTGTGACCAAATGGTGCAAGCACATTTTTTTTTTTATCTGATGGCGTCCAAATCTGTCAGGAGTTTGTATTCCTTTTTTAATTGCAGCGTCAAATACCGAAGGAAACTGAAAAGGAATAAAATTAAACTTAGAAATTTAATCCAAGCCTTGGATGATTTTCAGAATTTTTAAGTCGACCAATTCCTTTTTGTCACATAGCTGCTGGAAAAGGTACCCATGCGGGACTGCTGCTTTTACATCCACCGGCCAGGCTACATAATATGCACAGAGAGACAGAAATCTGCGTACGCAGCCTATCTTTTTACGTAGTTCTCACCTGCAGTCTATAAATTGTTTCTTAAAATTCTTCAATCATTAGGGCCGTCTGCCAGTTAAATGGACTGCTTATGAAGCGCTGTTGTATGGAACCTATACCACCAAAGCGATATGTAAGTAAATCTGTATGATGCCCTCCGATCGTGCCTGTCTTTGAACACTACTTCCACAGGAAGCACACAAAGCTACAAACATCTCGACTACAAGATTAAATGTTTCCTTTATGATCAAGCCATATCCATGTCATATCAAGTCTTCCCAGTGCTATGATAAGTTACACTGTAATTGTACCCATGTCTGCATCTTCCAGCTACTTGCACATCAAGTCTGTTTACCGGTTCCCTAGTGGGCAAAAGTCCAAGCGACCTATTTTCGGCAACGTGGCTTTAATTTTTCCAATGTTTGTGTTTACGAATGTGTTACAGCATTTTATTTTAAAGTTTATTGATTATTTCATTTTGCCACAGATGGAGCTATGGAGTTCTCCTTTACGAGATTTTCACTATAGGTACATTTTTAAAATATCGTATGAAGAAAATATCATTGAACTGTAGCTTTATCAAATTTTAAACACCTATGGTCACATATCTGGTGATTACTTTTATTCAGTTTTTTTTTTTTTACATTTTTTTTTCTCAATTATTATTACAAATATAAATATATTAAATCACTCTGTTTAAGGCTAAAATGGCGTTCCCTTACATGCTCCCTATGGCAAATGTACAGTAATTACCTCAAACACTGTTCAGCCTACCTGTGCTATTACAAGTAAACTCGAGACTTTGTTATTTTTTCTCTGTAAGGTGGCTCACCATATCCACGAGTGAATGGCAAAAGAATTGCAAGTCTGCTTCAGGAAGGATACCGAATGCCTAAACCACAGCACGTGGATGATAAATTGTAAGTTTTGTGGTAGACAGATTAAGGCGTCACTGACTTCGCTCTTACGACCTTTTACTGACTTTTGAAGCATATCATTATATTCATGTTAGAGCTTGGGGTATTATAAACAAAAACCTTTTAAATGGGGCCAGTCAAAACAAAAGTATCTCGCAAATCGAAGGTAAAGCTCTGGTATGATCTTAAAATTGCCCAACCCTTCCCCCGACCCCCCTTAAATGATAAAGGTCTATCTTTCCGATGAACGAAGTAACTATAATACAGCTAAAGTGATTCAGTAGCAATGGTAATTAATATTTAGAAGTCAGCATTCATGAAAACAAATAATAATATTTCTATCGTAGGTATGAGATAATGTTGAAATGCTGGCAAATGACCCGGATGTAAGACCAACATTCTCTGAGTTGAAAAACCAGCTGAAAGATATGGAGAACCAGCACAAGGTGAGACAAATAAAAAGCACCTAATGAATGATTCCTTTATGTTTCATTTTATATCGAGAACGTTAGGGTTACTAAAGGGAAGACAAAATAAGAGCTTTTCATCCCAAATGTCCATAACTTTCTCAGTGGAGTAACGTGTCCTTGAGTATGGCAGTCGCCGCTTTAACGTTAAACTAGTAGCGGCGTTATCGTTTAGCGCGAATATGACGGTCCTACGTTGGCTTCAGTCAGGCTTTGGTTGAGTGTAAATTTCTCTCAACAAGGAAGACAAATATGACGAGTTATGTCGAGTTATGTAGGCTTCTAGCCTGTTCCAGGTTCTCGGTCAGTGGCCGGGGACTATCGAATATTATAACGTGCAGCTATATGCTAGCGCGCGCTCTGATTGGCTAATTTTTTTATGAAAAAGAAATGGTGGTCCGTAGAGATGGTTCATGCTGACGTCATTGTCGGTAAAATTTCTTGCCTGCAAAAGTTTTTTCTCGCAACTCTTTTCGAGTAAAACTCAACTTTAGCTGTTACTAATGGCTAGTATTATCCAACATTTGAGTTAGGGTTTCTCGGTGACTTTGAAGATTTAGAAAACGTGTCAGAAATGGTTGCAGAAACATCGGAAGCGTCGAAAGATCAACAATGCGAAAGAGCTACCGGTGAAAACAACACGTGCACGTGCACGTGTAGCGAAAAGTGCTGCCAGTGAAAACAACACGTGCACGTGCACGTGCACGTGCACGTGTAGCGAAAAGTGCTGCCAGTGAAAACAATACGTGCACGTGCACGTGCAGAATTTGCAATATGATCAGTGCAGAAAAAGGGACTTTTCAGCGTGAAAAATGTCTTGCTATGTTATAAAAACAATGGACAATGTCTGGTGTGTGTCCATTAAATTCGGGATGCATCTCTTACGCTACCTTCGTGTTCTCCCAACTATCCGCGTGCATCCCGAATTGGATGGACGCACGCTAGACATTGTCCATTCCTTAACGGGGAACGGAAAGTTCAGAGGGTGGACAGCACTAACCACCGGATAAGTCACTACCCAATCAATAATTCGAATACTTATCGATTGGATAGCGCTTCATTCAGTGCATAGCGTTACTTGCCCTATTGAGCCCAATCCAGGACTTCCAAATATCAACTCTATCATAAGATCCTTAAACCTGCACGGCACACAGGAGATGAAGCCTTGGTTTGATTAACATGTCCTGTTGTCGTTAGCATGTTAAGGCGTTTAGCTTTTTGATGATCATGTACTGTGTGTGTGATAATTTTCACGCGTAATAACCATAGTTATTTTTCTCTTCTCCGTAGCGGCTGATCAATCTGAAAATGTACGATCACAGGCAGTTATATGCAAACGTCGAGGACTTGGTGGAATGAATTGGCGAAAAGTTAATAACTTGTTTTTGTTGACTGGTGTTTTATAAGATGCTAACCTGAGTTTTTGGCTAGATTACTCCTTTACAAAATCAATCCGAGCGAATCACCATAAACTCGCCATTTTTACATCACTGTGACATAACTGTCAGATTTCGCACAAAAAAGAAAGTTACTGTATATAGAAAAGTGTCTCAGGTAGAAAAGTGAAACAAATTCAGTTTAAGGTATTCAGAAACATGATTCTTACAAAACTGGTGAAAAATTGCTCTCTCGAACCTCTTTTCATTCTTTTT
>JAHPZR010004428.1:35000-38110 GCA_019787425.1 Platygyra sinensis
TGATTATTAAACTCAAAATAGAAAGCCAAACAATACCCCACCGCAAAGTTACAAAACTCAAAACAAAATTAATTCAACCTTATCCTGGTTAGCCTAATCGGGCTACAGGAGCTCCGCTTTTAGGGTGACCTAAATCTATATATTAGGAGTTTAAATTAGAGACGGATGTCCCCTGCACAAACAATAACAACCGAATGAGCGACAGAGGATTGCTTAGGCAAACGAGTGCAAAGGAAACAAACGCCCAAACACAACCTAGGCAACCGAGACAGCAGATGGTCGAAAGTGCAGGGGAACGCTCGCTGCCTAAGAAGCAAAAAGAAGTTTCAGCAGCAACGGCTACAACGTACGAATCTCGAGAGAATTTAGATTCTATATATACTTTCAGAAATATCCCAAACAGAATATGTAAGACAGCTTAGAAAGCCTATATTTAGGATATATTATTCATAAATAATTTGTTTTCTGCAAGCGTATCTGCACAGAACTGTATCTTCCATCTGAGGGCCTAGTGAATTTAGATTCTTAAAATGAAAATTAAGATTTAGTGGTCAAGATAAGCTAAATAGCTCAACGGGCCAAGATACATTCGCTGCGTAGTCGATCCACTTGTACGCGCCATCTTGAATTTTGCACATGAGATTTAAATGGTCTGACAGAAATAGAAATTGGAGATCCCAAGCTCGGACATGCGCAACTTAAGATAGTGTCCCTAACACAAGTCAGCCATAGTTTGTCACTAGGTGAAAAACGCGGGGCCGGGGTCCCGGGGTACGGGGTCCCGGGGTGTGGAAAACACGAGGTCTGGTGGAAAACACGGGGTCTCAGTGGAAAACACGGGGTCTGGTGGAAAACACGGGGTCTAACTGAGAAATACGGGGGAACTATTATTTCGCCCAACCGTGATGAATATTCCTCGTTAAAATGAGAAGTCGCAATTTTGTTATTTCAAATTGCAATGAAAATCAATCAGCGTGATACGCATGAAAGCGAATAAATATTTCGTGAGAAAGATACCCATTCATATGTCAACGTGCCGTGCATTGGTTTTCTTTTGCATGTGACGTCTATTTCATTTCTCGCAGTAACTTGTGTGGATTTATTTTCCTTTGAAATAGAAATAATGAGATAATAAAGATTGTTTTGGGTATCTTTAACCATGAAAAAGCCTTTCTATACAAATAAATAATCACTTACGACTGCAGACCTGAACGTTCAGCGCAACTAGAGGACCGGTCATTGTCTATCGCCGGCTAAAAGCAGTATTAAATTAACATTTAGCTGATCTCCCCTTAATGTTATTTTATCAAAGTATCCCCCTCATAGCTAGTAATAAATTTCTTGATCCCCCACCCTCAATTTCTTCGCATACATATTCATCTTTCGACGTGTATATTTATTGCTTTTAACGGTAATATGACAGTAATATTTCTAACTGTGACGCTGACTTACAGATTGATAAAGTCGCCATGACCGTGTCTCTTGATCCGATATCTGATCAGGGTTAGATTTCACAGGCGTCAAATAAAGCATAGCAGGGGGTATAAATTAAAGTGAGGCCCGATTCGCTCGAAGAGGCAATCCAGCGTAGGCGGTTCAGGGGGATGCTCCCAGAAAATTTTGAAATTGTAAGTTGCCAAAGATGCAATTTCATTCATGCATATTGGGGGCAAAGTGTTACGGAAAATGAGGTGTTTATGATAATAAAATTAGGTGTAGGAACTTAACGTTTCGTATGTTACAACATACATCATCAGAAGTGATTCATTTTTAGTTACAGATAAATTTTAATTCATATATACAACTGTACGGACTGGGAACTAACGAAATTGAATGACATAAAACGACAAGAATATGCTGATAAGAGAGATGACGTTTCTCGCTACCAACGTTTTCATTCAAGGCTGGCTTTAGATCACGGATTATCAGTGACTCTTTAATATTACGATGCATGTCTGATCGAACAGTTGCTAATATTTCAAAATGATCCCACTTAATTCTATGTGAGGAGTTTGGGACACCCAAATAGCTTATGAAACTAATCGAGTAGGTGCCCCAAAGTAACTAAATTTAGCAGAGAAAGCACAGTGTTAAAACATTTATGTTAAAAGTATTACAAGTAATGTAAAGGGGGTAACATTTTGATTTCACTAGGACATTTGTTTTATAAACTCGTATGTAAGGAGACACTGAAAACGAGATCCGCATTCGTAACATGGAGTAGACGTCAGCTTACTCGAGAGGATAGTTAACGCAAGCAACTTACAGAACTGTGCTGACGTCTGTTTTATTTGAAAGAACACCAGAAAATATTTTGGAACTGCAGTGGGCGACAAAAGCAGCTGAGACAATTTTAGAAAATGACACTTTTCGATATTGGAGCACTTAATTGTTCTATTTTATTTGCATCTAGCGTTAATTCTTTGATACCCCCGGCCCTCCAATTCAATGTTATGTAGTTGGTGTGATCTGCGCTGCCTAAGAAATAGAAAAATCAGCATTGGTTTGAGGGAAAGGGTGGGGGAGGGGGGATGTTTCCAAGACGCAGAATTTTATTGCCAAGTGTCTCAACATGTTTGTCGCTCATTGTGGCATTTCAAGATGGTTACTGTCTTTTCTCCATTAAGAACCCTTTAACCCCCCTTGGCTTTTGTTTCAAATTCGGCCCGGCTGAGCCGGGCATATTTACTTGTTTATTCCTTATATTCTCAGGTAATTTTTGTTGTCATTACACGTTTCAGGTAACCGGCTTTTAATTTAGCAACTGCCGCTTTAGTCTTTACTATTTTACAATTTTTTTTTTTTTAGGTAAAAAATCATCTTCGAAAGTCACTGCGAAAAATTAAATATGCTTCCCATGCTAAAGAAAACCACTGCACGGCACGTTGCAATAGCCCTTTTCACGGTTAGCTCTGCTCATTTGCATTACCATAAAATGTGGCATGTATGTGAGGCAATTTCGGGCTATTTTGCAGTTTTAGCCCGAAATTGCCTCGCATCCACGTTGGATTACATTGTAATGCAAATGAGAAAAACTAACCGTGAAAAGGGCTATTGAATGGTTTTCTTTCTCCATGTTCTCACGAAATATTTAATTCGCTTTTATTATC
>JAHPZR010004429.1:5000-7500 GCA_019787425.1 Platygyra sinensis
CTTTGGTAATGATGTTCTTAGCTGAAGCAGGATAATTTAACCATATCAAAGTCACAGTGCTGCACTTTGGCCGCCATTTTTTTGGATGAAAGCGAGTCTCCCGGGTTCTACTTCACCGGAAGTCAACTGGGTAGCCGGAAACGGTTTTCGCATGGTCCGCATAGTTCTAAAAATAACTTTTTTGAAATTAAGATATCCCGGCCAACGCCCTGAGAGTCCCTCTCTGTCCTATTATGGCTCTTGGTGCTAAATATTAACCAATTCAGGATGCGTAGAATTGATTCAAAGGAACGGTAATCCAGATAAACTTCGTCGGGTACAGAACACTTGGCCTGTCACAGATTCCCGAAATAAATAAGTTCTAGTATTTTTGCTATTTTCGAGTTTCGTAAACCCTGAAATAAATGATAAAATAATGAATCTTGATGTAGATATAATTCCTTTCGTAGAACTTAGATGCCAAAATATTTTTGGGCGAATTCAATGCAAGGGGAGCCAGTCTAGTGTTTTGTGAGGTGAGTTTATAACAAGGTAACTTAATTTTCCTAATTATTAACATCTAACTCTAACAAGTTCGAATTAAAGGGCAATGATTTTTGTAGTAATAATGGAATGATTTGTGCACCAAAATCAAAACCTAGAGGCTCGAAGTTATAATTATTATATTGTCGGTCTCTCAGCTATTGCGGGGGTTTTTTTGGTATATCTTTGCATCTGTGCTTACTTTTAGAACTATGTTAAACTGGGCGTCGAAACCTGCTGACAAAGCTCTAAAAGTACAATTTGTTCAATTATAGCTGTTCAAAATGGGCTTGTATGGACCGGGGTTTGTTTGGATCTTGCATCCGGATGCTGGAACCATCGAGGATTGGTATCGGCTTGGTGAATACGACAGAATAAAAAATAACAACACTGAAACTTGTACCATAGAACAGTACCAAAAAGCTACTGATGGATCCTTCATATTGGAGAAGAATATCTTATATCGTTCTGATAAGAATACAACAACTGCTGCCGGTCTGGTAAGAAACATCGAAAAAACTCTTCATGTCCTGAATCATTGTGGACAGCTTGTAAGGTGGCAATAATGTTCCGAACCAGCGTAGGTTTAAGTAGAGAATAATGCTAATAATAATGCTGCGGTTGGCAAAGAATAGCTCTTCATTTAGATAGGCAGGGAAAAGTGCTTGCCTTAGACAAAGAACGCGCTGCGATTTGGTGGAATTAAATAGCATTTAGTTTAGGAAAGGAATTGCTCTAAGGTTTCGCAGGGAACACCGTCCGGTAAATGTGGGATCATTATCGATTTGAAAATTAAAATTATCAAGTTGTAATAATGATCTGTTCAGTAATGGAGCACAAGGCTGCTGCCTAACAGGAGCCCGGCAGCCTGGGGCACCCAAAAAAGTCTTTTGGGCTCCTAAGTTTTTGAAGCATCCCCCAAAACATTACTTGTTGGGCTCCTAACTTTTTGGCTTTTGCCCTTCTGGGCTCCTTGAAATATTGTTAGGGAACAGCCTTGGAGCATGTATGCGGAACACCATTCCACACAATCCCTGAACACGATACAGGTAATAGTATAATTGCTGTTTACCTGGACATTTCTCATCCAAATCAGACATTCAAAAATATTTTTTTCACCAAAATATCAGATCGAATGTATGAAGTGTGATTACCGCCAAAATTAATACTTAATAATATGCTATTGAAAACTGCAGTTTTGTAATTGCGTGAGCAGGATTCAGTAGCAAGAAACCAAAAGACATCAGGAAAGAGCAGGTTCCAATAGCAAGATACCAGAACTCGATAACAAAAGAGCAGGTTCCAAAAGCAATATGTCGGAACGCAATTACAAAACTGCAGTTTTCAATAGGATAATACCAAGTTTCAATTTTGGCGGTAATCACACTTCATTCGAATGGTCTAATATTCGAGTTATTTTATTTTTGATTAGCACAGGTAATATGCAATTAAAGATTGATACACTACAGGTGATATTTGAAAAACTTTCGTAAAAATGGACAAGCCTTTAGGCGAGTACAAGTTTAATTTAATAGAATTTTCAATTTGAACTCTTTGTAATTGGATACCTTTAATTGGAAACCCACGTGATTTGCACGTCAGTCTGCGCGCACTTCAATGGCTTCCTTTGCTATGTTTCCTACAGTTTTTAATTCAAAGCTTATGAACAGCGCTACAGAAGTGTTCGCCCAAAAGAAGTTTTAAAAGACATTTTTTTCCGAAATTTGTTATAGATAGTCATTGGACCTCGTGTCGTACAATTCAGGGAGAAATCGTCTAACCATAAAAATTACAGTTTCCTTAAAGAGGCATTGTCACGATATTTGGCAGCTTTATGAAAGGCTAAAAGGTGCCTTCGCATCAATCGAAATCCAAAACTAATGATCTAGTTTTGTTATTGAAGACTATTTGAACTGAAACTGTTTCCTTTCGCCTGTCGCTACGGATGGCATGAAGGGGAATGGATTGAAATTTGAAA
>JAHPZR010004429.1:10000-20000 GCA_019787425.1 Platygyra sinensis
CGCTTAAAGTTAAAATTAAGGGTGTTTTTAGCAGGTCATTGTGTTACTATGGTAACCTATTGTGTCACGAAAATAACACCAACTTGTTCACCAGTGATTGGAAAATTTACTGGGATGATCACTCTTCACATTCATCCACAACCGCAGTACAAATATGAATTATTTCATATATATTTCACATCACTTCACTGCGCGGGAAAATATGAACTCAATAAATTGACCTCGCTCCCAATGTGTGGCTTCATAGCTCAGTTGGTAGAGCATCGCACCGGTATCGCGGAGGTCACGGGTTCGAATCCCGTTGAAGCCCTGACTTTTTTCAGGCTTCTTCTTTCCAATTGCTTAAATTGGAAAATTTACTGCGATGATCACTCTTCATATTCATCTACAACCGCAGTACAACTATAAATTATTTCATATATATTGCACATCACTTCACTGCGCGGGAAAATATGAACTCAATAAATTGACCTCGCTCCCAATGTGTGGCTTCATAGCTCAGTTGGTAGAGCATCGCACCGGTATCGCGCAGGTCACGAGTCCGAATCCCGTTGAAGCCCTGACTTTTTTCAGGCTTCTTCTTTCCAATTGCTTAAATGGAAAATTTACTGCGATGATCACTCTTCACATTCATCTACAACCGCAGTACAAATATGAATTATTTCATATATATTTCACACAACACATTATCTTCTGTGATTTGTTTGGTTCAATACCCTAAAAGATACCAATTGTAAAACAACACATTATCACTTGTCATATGTTTTGAGTTCAATACCCTAAAAGATACCAATTGTAAAACAATACATTATCACTTGTCATATGTTTTGAGTTCAATACCTTAAAAGATACCAATTGTAAAACACCACATTATCTCCTGTCATTTGTTTTGTTCAATACCCTAAAAGATACCAATTGTAAAACAAAACATTATCTCCTGTCATATGTTTTTAGTGCAATACCCTAAAAGATACCAATTGTGAAACAACACATCATCTCCTGTCATTTGTTTTGGTTCAATACCCTTGAAGATACCAATTGTAAAACAACACATTATCTCCTGCCATATGTTTTCACTTCAGTACCCTAAAAGATATCAATTTTAAAACAACACATTATCTCCTGTCATTTGTTTTGGTTCAATACCCTAAAAGTTACCAATTGTAAAACAACAGATTATATCATGTCATTTGTTTTGGTTCAATAACCTAGAAGGTACCGGAAAAGCTCCCTCTTTTTACCTTTTTGATGCTGGACATCCTACATTAAGAATTACCAAAACCGCTCTAAAAACGCCTAAAGGTACAACAAGCAGCATTGTCATTTAATTTGAGAGTCCGTCCCTGAGGGTATAGGACGGTACTCGTCAAATTCCAGCATGCAACGCTCACACCAAGCACCTCAAATGCACCCTGGGGCTACTCCCTTATATGGGCGATATAGGAAAGTGCAACCCTAAAGGGTATCTTTTTTAAGCCATTTTTATCATAAGTAGAGTATCGATTTTAACCATCAGTTTTAGGCGTAAATAGGGTATGGTTTTTGATCTCTGGTCTCGAATATTATGTTCTCGAATAAGGAACCATTTTTGGATTCAGTATGTTTCTTAGAAGCCACTTTTTCATCATTATCAATGAGACCATCAAAAAAAGCCCTCCATAAATTATGTCTAGAGCAACTGTGCCGGGCACAACGGTCATACATGGGGTGTCCAATGTTTGGTCATATCATGGATAGGGGAAGGAAACTCAGAGATTTTGGTCATAAACAGGGTAAGGAATGGTTTTGGGACGCAAACCGCAGACCTCTACCCATTTCGTTCTGGGAATAACCGAACTAGTTAAGCCCAAAGATAACGATTCCTTTTTGTGTTGTTGTAGGGTCCGATATCGTTTACTAAAGATGAGGAGAGAGAAGGAATAATAGTAGTGAAACAGTTCCAAGGTACTTGAATATTCTTGATAGAATGTGTCTTCTTAGAATGGACCCAATTTGTTTTCTAGCTCATTTAGAAGAAGAGTTGCTTTAAATTGACTGTGGAAGGCGCGGTAGCCTGCTGGTTAGCATGCTCAATAAACTCCTGTTGTTGTGTTACGTTCTTAGACAAGACACTTTACTCTCACAGTGCCCCTTTTCACCTGGAGTACAATAAATTTAATGCTGGGGTAAACCTGCAATGGAGTGTCATCCCATCCAGGGGGCAGAAGGAATACTTCTTGTCGCTTAATGCTTTAGCAACAGGGATAGCCCGAATGGCCTGGGCTTCTTAGGCCTACGGAAACTTTACTTTTCTACATTGACTCAAAGTAATGTATTAATATGGTTTTCATTTACTGCTAATATGTGAGATACGTACGTGCTGTCTCTTGTAAATTAGCAGTAAATTCCTTTGCTTTTCCTTTGCATTTCTGGAGCTTTTGATTGGTCAGCACCACGCTATCACTTGCCAGATTCAAGAGCCCATCAACAGAGGGTGCAACTACGCAATGTTCCTGTCAAGGCGTTTGCACAGACCGATCTAATTTTAGTTTGAATTAAACGCGCATTCAGTGCCCGCAGTAACCTAAGTGGTCAACTACAACCACGGACTTAAAGATGGAGTGTTTTTTTATTGCCTAATAGGCCTGTCTGTAAAAGTGCCGTAACATAAACTTAATATGGGAGTTGTACGCGTTTAGTGTTGGGAATCTTCTCATATCCCATTGAGTAGTAGTGGATGATTGCTTTTCGCTTTGTCCCTTGTCACAGATGGTGGAACGAAGCTAGTTCCAATTGGCCAACATTTTACAGCACAAGACAAGTTTGAGCTGTTTGAGGCTACCAAGAACTCTCTATGGAAAGGTAAGTTACTGTTCAATGGGACTTTTTTCGGCTAATATAGACCTCAACTAAGTCTGCTGGGGGAGGCGCGGTGGACTCATGGTTAGCGCGCTCGACTCCGGATCGAGCGCTCCGGGTTCGAATCCTGGCCGGGGACATTGTGTTGTGTTCTTGGGCAAGACACTTAACTCTCACGGTGCCTCTCTCGACCCAGGTGTATAAATGGGTACCGGCGAATTTAATGCTGGGGGTAACCCTGCGATGGACTAGCATCCCATCCAGGGGGGAGTAGAAATACTCCCAGTCGCTTCATGCTGCAGAAACCGGGATAAGCTCCGGCCTGATGGGCCACTTGTCCCGAATGCAGACTTTACCTAAGTCTGCTGGGGGGTTTAAAACAGAAAAGTGACAAGTTTTGCAATTATTTTGCAGTGGTCCAACACATGCGTTAGATATTTTGGTTTTTATGTCGTCATTTTAAAAAAATTGTGACATGGAATCGACCAAGTTGTCGTTTTTACTGATCTAGAAGTTGGGTTAAATAAGGTGACAAGTTTTGATCAGCTCCATTCAAACTCAATAATAATTCGTCAAGTTTAAACGAAATAAACCAAAACAGTGACGGTGTCTGGATTTTGATCTGATCTTTCTCTTTAGCATGAATTCTTATCATTTTGTTTCTCCGTTTTTTCGTTTAAGTGATTTGGCTTTGATTGTGAAGAAATACACACTCTATTTAGTGTTTTACCATATTTCCTTACCTTAAAATATATACTTTCAGGGAATAAGCCGCCCAAAGATCGCTCAGTTCAATATCAGGAATTTATGATGATCCCACTACCCCTTATAATAATCATGTGGCTTATGGCAGCTGTGGGAATCGTCTGTTCTTTGGGTTTCCTGCATTTCAACATCAGCAATGGAAAGAATAGGTAAGACAGTTATCCCCAAGACATACTGATATATACACAACAACTGACACTGATTTGTTTAGTGATTTCCAAAGTATTGAAAATCAGTGACATAAAGCGCCTGTTGGTGTAAAATACCCCTTTCATTACGTTTGGCAGAAACGTCATATCAGAATGCATAAAGTCTTCGCAGTTCAAATATATATCACCTTCATGTATTGACTTGTATCTTCACTATCCACGGGTATATTATTATTATTATTATTATTATTATTATTATTATTATTATTATTATTATTATTATTATTATTATTATTATTATTATTATTTGCAAGGATAACAAGTTGAGAGAATTTTATTTTAAACTTTTACATAGAACACTAGTTACCAAAAGAGCTGTTTCTTTATGGAAAAGAAGACAATATGCTATGTACATTTTGTCAAATGAATGATTCAATAATCCACACTTTCCAAAATTGCTCTTGCACAAAACTATTTTTCTCAGAAGTTATCAAGTGGTTTAACTCCGAAAATGCCACCTCTCTAAGCTTCTCGCAGATGGAGACAATGTTTGGCAGAAAATTAAATAAAAAGAATGCTGAACAATACCCTGAAAGAAAGCTCAATTTCACTCTGTTGTTTGCAAAGTACTATTTGTACAACGCAAAGTTAACTCATGAGGAAATCTCCATGTTTGATTTCATTGCAAAATTAACACATAAATATTCATTGGAAGGTTTAAATGTGTAGCAGTGATGTTTAACACTGGCAAGTTTTTCTAAGTAGGATGTAGATGGGTTTAAGTAGATGTAAATTGGCCGTAAACTTTACAATATATGTATATATCTATAGATGTTATAACAATATTTATGCTAAACTATAAATGTACAAAAAAGTATTTTTTTTAGTGATACGAACTGTGAATAGGCCAAACGTAATGCGGTAATCAGTGTAGCTGTACTGTATTAAGAGTAGTACCATGTAGGTAATGTGTAAGTAGTAAGTGGAGTATAAGTGTAGTATGTAAATAGTGAAATGTGTGTCAGGATGTAAAGTAAACTGCAATTTAATTTTAAAAATAATATATATATATATATATATATATATATATTATTATATTATTATTATTATTATTATTATTATTATTACTGTTGTTGTTGTTATTATTATTATTACTATTATATATTATTATTATTATTATTATTATTATTATTATTATTATTATTATTATTATTAAAAGAGACTTCTTAAAACATACAATCGTAAAAACGAACGATAAAATCAGACGTTTCGGAGTAGTCATGACTCCATTATCAAGGAAAATATAAATGGGATCATGCAAATTACAGCATTTAAGGACGTTCGCGCCCAAAAACTTCCCACGCACAGATTTTTTTAAAACTTTGACTGCAAGTAGAAAGTGATAAGATTAGATTAAAAACGTAAAAAAAAATCAGGGGTCACCGAACTCGTTTTGAAGATAAGGCGCAGCTCAGACCATAGCATTTCTAGGTTTTCCAGTCGTTCGAAGCGATTCTGGCCGGCTTCATTACTATCGGCATATATTTAAGTTGAAGAATCATATCTAAGTTACGTGTGTTTCAAACAGCATATATAGGCCTATTTGATAGATCTTTGCAACATATGTCATTAAATCAGCTAGAATTAGCCTTAAAAAAATACAACTTCGAAGTTACGCACACCTGTATCCACGAACCAATTCGACCCTATTTGAATAGTATATGAGAAATAATTAAAACTTCCAACGTACAGATTTTTTTTGTTTTTTAGTATAATGGAAAGAATCAGAAAAGGAAGTGATCTGCCAAAAAAAAAGTGGGGGTCACCGAGCATCCAACAAAAATATTCGCACACAAAGTTTACGCAGAGGTCATCAGCTCTATATTTTGTTGAGTTTTCGACTCGGTGCGCGCGCTTAAAAATGACGTGGCACGCGCGTGACCAATGAATAGCGTGCGCACTAGAGATGCGCTGTAGCAATGGGCGCGAACGTCCTTAAAGCGATTTTGGCGCGAAATAATTAACATAAGAGGGTGCGAAGATTATAAAAATACTTTCGCACGGATGGAATCTGATTGCACGTTGAGATTTGGTTTTAAAGCTCTTATAAAAAGCATTTGGTACACTAAGCAGTCAAATTTGTTTTTGCATTTCTTAAGCACTTGGAAACGCTTTAACAGGTCCTGAGGCATTGTTCCGTGCATGTTCTTGTAGTGTTTGGCAATGGCGGAGGATCGTTGTTTGTGTCCTTTTAAACGAGTATGTAAATGTCCGCGTGTGTAACCTACATAACCCGCATCGCACAGGTAACATTGAAAACCATAAACAACACACTGCTGATTTACAATTGGTGGCTTTGTTTCCTTAACATTAAGTTCTTGTTCAATTTTCCGGCTCACAAACACAGGCTGGATGGTGGTGCGTATTTTTAGGCTCAAATCCGTAAGTTGTTTCCTCACAATATTTGAATGGTAAAACCACTGGAATCGTGTCATCTGTCTCTTGAGATGGTGATAAAGGTTGCTGCTGTTCGCAAACCTTCGAGTCAAGGAAACTTTTGATGGTAGAATTTAAATTAAAAAGATGTTTAGGATACTTCAGCCTTGATAATACTGTTTTCAAACGGTCACATTCATCGGGAAAATGTGTCCAAGATGAGGACAAACGATGTGCTCGATCAAGCATAGTTCTCAGTAGACCCTTTTTATACCGATTGTCAACATGACTCTGATAGTGCAAGAGTAGACCTGAATTAGTGGGTTTTACGTACACCTTTGTCCCAATTTGCAGCGACCGATTCAGTTACTGGATACCCAGAAATAGGAGCATTCCATTGCATTCGGTTTCCATCGTGAATTTTACGGAGGGATGTGCTCTGTTAAGCGTGTCCAAGAAGTTAAATGCTGTTTCTTTATTGGGCATGATGGTGAGCGTATCGTCAACATATCTTCGATAGAAAGAAGGGAGTTTACTCTCTCGCTCAAGGTTTTCCTCGATGTGGGACATGAGGACCTTAGCTAGTAAACGACCTTGAGGGGCCCTATGGCCACACCATCAGTCTGTTCGTACAGGGCTTCATTGAACTGGAAAAGTTGTCCTTTAGAAGAAGCACTGAGAAGATCCACAACATCCGTTTCGGAAAGGTTAAAGTCGTACGTTGTATTAAACCAATTGTTTGTGAATTTGCCAATGAAATCCGCAACTTGGAAATCGCTAACGGCAACATCTTGGTTTCGTACGATGTGTCTTCCCTGTTTACTAACGTAACCTTAGATGAAACGAGAGAGCTCCTCGCAAACAGAGCCTTCACAAACAATTTGACTGCTTAGTGTACGAAATGCTTTTTATAAGAGCTTTAAAACCAAATCTCAACGTTCAATCAGACTCCATTCGTGCGAAAGTATTTTTATAATCTTCGCACCATCTTTTGTGAATTTTTTTGCGCCAAAATCGCTTTAAATGCTGTAATTTGCATGATCTCATTTATATTTTTCTTGATAATGGAGTCATGACTACTCCGAAACGTCGCATTTTATCGTTCGTTTTTACAGTTTTATTATTATTATTATGCAGTAAAACTATCTGTATGCACAGTGTTATAAAGCGACACAGGGCGTTAAGCGTAACCTGTGCGCACAAGCGAAACTTAATAGAAATAAGTAAGTAAGTAAGTTAAAAAAAAAACAAAACAAAAAAAAAACGACATATCTACAGATCTAAAAAACTATAATCTAAGCATAAAAACAATAATAATAAGAATAAAATATATATATATCTACGAGTCTAAAAACTATAATCTAGTTCTTCGTGGCTGACAGTCAGACTTTGATCTTAGGTCTTCATATCATAACCTTGAAAGTTCTCGCTATATTTAGGGATGACGACAAAACTGCCTTTTGCATGGCCTCTAGAACTTGATTCGTCTTACGTCCTACCAGTGATTGAATTGAGGTTTCGGTTTCTCTCGACCAGCCTCCCAACACGTCCATGATGATGTTATGCTGAATCACCTCGTATCCTCTATACTGCTGCTTCAATTCCCACCTTAACGAGCCATACTTCATCGTCTTCTCCTCGCTCTTTTTCTCTCGGTTACTGATCCAAGGGCAGCTCATCTCTAAGGTCAGCACTTTCTTGTTTGCATGATCCACAATCCTCGCGTCTACACGGTTGACTCGAACCTCCTGGTGGTCTGCATACACAGGTACATCCCACCATGCTTCCGCTTGTTCTGACCTGTACTCCGGCTTGGGCATTACTGGCAAGTACCACGGTGGTACTTCCTCGAGAAGACCCTGGTCATGTAAGATCTCATAAAACAGGACCTTTAGAGCCATGTTGTGTCTGAACAAATACTTGGTCTGAGCTAGCGCACTACACCCGGACAGGATATGAGAGACACTCTCTTGGGCATGGCCACATATTCTACACTTCACATCCCCACGGCAACTTGTGTGAGTCTTTTTGCTAGTGTAGAGCTTTGTTGGCAGAAGTTGCTCGTGCAGTTCAAACGCACCGGCAATAGTATACGTGGGACATGATCTCCATGTACTCAGCCAACTGAAACATCCGTTTGTGCACAGATGTTCATCGTCCTTTCTCTCTCTCAGCAGCTTCCCCTGCCATTCTAGGCCACGTACGATTCGGTAGATCATGGGTGGTTAGGTGAGATGATGGTGCTGCATGGGTTTCCAAAGTGGCTGTGTAAGGTGATTAGTAAGTTGTGTAAGAGTTGGAAGACGAGAATCGTGGCCAACACGCGGCATGGGCGGGAAGTGTCTGATCCTATTATGTTTAAGAAAGGACTACCACAGGGAGATGCGCTCTGCCCGAGGCTTTTCACGATCTGCTTGAACCCCGTGGCCTGGAAGATCAGCGCCTCCAAGGGATACAAGTTATCTAAACCAATCAGCGCCACAGTGACTGATCTGTTGTATATTGACGATCTTAAAGTATTCGCAGCTAATGAGACCAAGTTGAACCGAGTGCTAGAATCAACGCAAGTGGCTATGGAAGAAATCGGACTACAGTGGAATCCAAGGAAATGTGCAGTGGTCCATATAAGGAGAGGGATCCACTCCCAGGAGAATTCAGGAGGAGACATAGTTGGAGGAAGATTACCATCACTTGAAGAAGGAAAACAGTATAAGTTTCTTGGTGTTCTTGAAAGCTTAGTCCAGGAAGAGAAAATGGTACTTAAATGTGCAGCAAGGGAGTACCTGCGTCGATTATCGATCATCTGGTCCAGCCCCCTCTCAGACTTTAACCGGGTGGCGGCATCTAACCAGTTTGCCCTGCCGGTGTTGGGTTACTTAATGTGGACTCAACACTGGCCGATAACAGAGCTGAAGATCTTGGACAGGGAAGTGCGCAAGATCATAGTGGAAAATGGCGGGAAACACCCAGGTGGTTCTACGGCTCTCTTATACCTCCCGAGGGAACAAGGAGGAAGAGGTCTACGTGCGGTGGAGACGGAGTACAAAGTGACCAAGGTCAAAGCAGCGATTCGACTGTATGAGAACCAAGACCCGGCGATGGAAATGGTGAGAGAGTTTGACGAAAGAGCCGAGTTACTCGGCCATAAATCGATAGCGAAAGATGCGGCAAAGTTTGCGGCGGAGTTGGGTGTTGACCTTCATCTTAAACACCCGGATCCTGTATGTGTTATGAGCAGTGGAGAGGTCATCCCACCGCATCGCGTGAAGGGAGTGCTGAAAGAATGTGTGGAGGAGAAGTATGAGAGGGACGTACGTGGCCTAGAATGGCAGGGGAAGCTGCTGAGAGAGAGAAAGGACGATGAACATCTGTGCACAAACGGATGTTTCAGTTGGCTGAGTACATGGAGATCATGTCCCACGTATACTATTGCCGGTGCGTTTGAACTGCACGAGCAACTTCTGCCAACAAAGCTCTACACTAGCAAAAAGACTCACACAAGTTGCCGTGGGGATGTGAAGTGTAGAATATGTGGCCATGCCCAAGAGAGTGTCTCTCATATCCTGTCCGGGTGTAGTGCGCTAGCTCAGACCAAGTATTTGTTCAGACACAACATGGCTCTAAAGGTCCTGTTTTATGAGATCTTACATGACCAGGGTCTTCTCGAGGAAGTACCACCGTGGTACTTGCCAGTAATGCCCAAGCCGGAGTACAGGTCAGAACAAGCGGAAGCATGGTGGGATGTACCTGTGTATGCAGACCACCAGGAGGTTCGAGTCAACCGTGTAGACGCGAGGATTGTGGATCATGCA
>JAHPZR010004429.1:25000-39277 GCA_019787425.1 Platygyra sinensis
TAAATAGAGTGTGTATTTCTTCACAATCGAAGCCAATTCACTTAAACGAAAAAACGGAGAAACAAAATGAGAAGAATTCATGCTAAAGAGAAAGATCAGATCAAAATCCAGACTCCGTCACTTCTAGATCAGTAAAAACGACAATTTGGTCGATTCCATGTCACAATTTTTTTTTAAAATGACGACATAAAAACCAAAATATCTAACGCATGTGTTGGACCACTGCAAAATAATTGCAAAACTTGTCACTTTTCTGCTTTAAACCCCCCAGCAGACTTAGGTAAAGTCTGCATTCGGGGCAAGTGGCCCATCAGGCCGGAGCTTATCCCGGTTTCTGTAGCATGAAGCGACTGGGAGTATTTCTACTCCCCCCTGGATGGGATGCTAGTCCATCGCAGGGTTACCCCCAGCATTAAATTCGCCGGTACCCATTTATACACCTGGGTGGAGAGAGGCACCGTGAGAGTTAAGTGTCTTGCCCAAGAACACAACACAATGTCCCCGGCCAGGACTCGAACCCGGAGCGCTCGATCCGGAGTCGAGCGCGCTAACCATGAGGCCACCGCGCTTCCCCCAGCAGACTTAGACGAGGTCTATATTAGCCGAAAAAAGTCCCATTGAATAGTAACTTACCTTTCCATAGAGAGTTCTTGGTAGCCTGAAACAGCTCAAACTTGTCTTGTGCTGTAAAATGTTGGCCAATTGGAACTAGCTTCGTTCCACCATCTGTGACAAGAGACAAAGCGAAAAGCAATCATCCACTACTACTCAATGGGATATGAGAAGATTCCCAACACTAAAAGCGTGCAACTCCCATATTAAAAAGTTTATGTTTCGGCACTTTTACAGAGAGGCCTATTAGGCTTCTTTTCCGGCGAAATATGTCAGTTCCGTTCTACATGAGTAGGCATCGGTATGGAAAACAATGGTGTCCTCAGATGGACAGAAAAAAAAGAAGAGAACAATAAAAAAAACACTCCATTTTTAAGTCCGTGGTTGTGGTTGACCACTTAGGTTACTGCGGGCGCTGAATGCGCGTTTAATTCAAACTAAAAATAGATCGGTCTGTGCAAACGCCTTGACAGGGACATTGCGTAGTTGCACCCTCTGTTGATGGGCTATTGAATCTGACAAGTGATAACGTGGTGCTGACCAATCAAGAGCTCCAGAAATTCAAAGGGAAAGCAAAGGAATTTACTGCTAATTTACAAGAGACAGCACGTACATGTCGCACATATTAGCAGTAATGAAAACCATATTAATACATTACTTTGGGTCAATGTAGAAAAGTAAAGTTTCCGTCTGCCTAAGAAGCCCAGGCCATTCGGGCTATCCCTGTTGCTGTAGCATTAAGCGACAAGAAGTATTCCTTCTGCCCCCTGGATGGGATGCCAGTCCATCGCAGGTTTACCCCAGCATTAAATTTATTGTACTCCAGGTGAAAAGGGGCACTGTGAGAGTAAAGTGTCTTGTCTAAGAAAGTAACACAACAACAGGAGTTTATTGAGCATGCTAACCAGCAGGCTACCGTGCCTTCCACAGTCAAGTTAAAGCAACTCTTCTTCTAAATGAGCTAGAAAACAAATTGGGTCCATTCTAAGAAGACACATTCTATCAAGAATATTCAAGTACCTTGGAACTGTTTCACTACTATTATTCCTTCTCTCTCCTCATCTTTAGTAAACGATACCGGACCCTACAACAACACAAAAAGGAATCGTTATCTTTGGGCTTAACTAGTTCGGGAGGGTTATTCCCAGAACGGAATGGGTAGAGGTCTGCGGATGGCGTCCCAAAACCATTCCTTACCCTGTTTATGACCAAAATCTCTGAGTTTCCTTCCCCTATTCATGATATGACCAAACATTAGACACCCTATGTATGACCGTTGTGCCCGGCACAGTTGCTCTAGACATAATTTATGGAGGGCTTTTTTGGATGGTGTCGTTGATAATGATGAAAAAGTGGCTTCTAAAAAACATACTGAATCCAAAAATGGCTCCTTATTCAAGAACATAATATTCGAGACCAGAGATAAAAAACCATACCCTATTTACGCCTAAAATGGTTAAAATCGATACTCTACTTATGATAAAAATGGCTTAAAAAAGAAACCCTTTAGGGTTGCACTTTCCTATATAGCCCATATAAGGGACTAGCCTCAGGGTGCATTTGAGGTGCTTGGTGTGAGCGTTGCATGCTGGAATTTGACGAGTACCGTTTCATATCTTCGGGGACGGACTCTCAAATTAAATGAGAATGCTGCTTGTTGTACCTTTAGGTGTTTTTAGAGCGGTTTTGGCAATTCTTAATGTAGGATGTCCAGCATCAAAAAGGTAAAAAGAGGGAGCTTTTGCGGTACCTTTTAGGGTATTGAACCAAAACAAATGACATGATATAATGTGTTGTTTTACAATTGGTACCTTTTAGGGTACTGAACCAAAAACATATGACAGGAGACAATGTGTTGTTTCACGATTGGTATCTTTTAGGGCATTGAACTGAAAACATATGACAGGAAATAATGTGTTGTTTTACAATTGGTACCTCTTAGAGGTGAAATACATTTCAAGCGACGCCCCGAAAACAGGATCTTGCTACCTATAAGGGGTTCTTTTCAATATTTGCGATGAGTGACCCTAGTCCATTTTATTTGGAATTTGTCCCAGGCTTTGCACCTAACTCGCTTTAAGGTGGCTCAAAGTTTCCATCACTTTCCAAGACGTAGATTTTGATGGGTCACTCTTTATCAATTGATGCTACAACCATGGTATCAAAAACCTACCCAATCACTGAGAACACGTTGGTGTTGTTTTCGTGACACAATAGGTTACCATAGCAACACTATGACCTGCTAAAAGCACCCTTAATTTTAGCTTTAAGCGATGATATTTTAAAAACGGCACGGTGAATTTTTTTCTTATTGTAGAATTTTGATAAGCAGGATGAGATGCAACTTTTGGCAAAGTTTAAAAAAATTCTGTATATCGGGTTCAGAGCCACCTTAAATTTTCGAAAATTTAAGGTGGCTCTGAACTCCATGTACGAATTTTTTTTAGCTTTGCCAAAAGTTGCATTTCATTCTGCTTATCAAAATTCTATAATAAGAAAAAAATTCACCTTGCCGTTTTTGAAATACAAGCGCTTAAAGCTAAAATTGAGGGTGTTTTTAGCAGTTCATAGTGTTGCTATGGTAACCTATTGTGTCACGAAAATAATACCAACATGTTCACCTGTGATTGGGCAGTTTTTTGATACCATGATTGTAGTATTTATTGATAAAGAGTGGTTATAATGACACATCAAAATCTATAAAGTCTTTGTATGTGCTGGAAACTGTTTTGAGCCACCTTAAAATGATGGTAATTTTCAGTCGATCAGTACCATCCTCGGAAATCCAGGGTCTACTAGTCGGGACGATGCGATATTCTCGTGCGAAAGTTTACTTTAAGAGCTGAAGAGCCCCTGGGAACTTGGTGTTACCGAACCAGTTCCAGAAGTGGTCGAATTTCGTTCCGCGAATGGGGAAAAAGATATTTTTATGCCCAATCAGCGAAGAGCTCTAGCCCGGTAACTTTGTCGCCTTCTTACACGAAGTAGTTTTCTTCATCGATCGACCTAGTTGCCTGGCCCTTACAAGGGGAAGGTTGTCGTGGAGAGTTTCAGTACTGTAGAAAAGCAAAGCAATATTAAGCAATTACGCACCGTGAGACCTTCAAAGCTCACATTACGAAGCTTTGATTTTATAGTCTTCGTTACTTTGTCTTTACCCACTAATTTTTCCACATTATACTTCAGTGGCGGAAAGTTTGTTTGTAATTCGATACTAGCTTCTTTCAAGGCCAGCATAATTGCCCACATTGCGTCAAATGCTGTTGCCATTTCGATCTTCTCTGAGTTCTTCTTGAGGTTTCTCACTTCCGGTTTACTGAAGACTTCCCTCAGTGTCTGAGAAATAAATTACACAATATGACTAAGAAAATCACTTAATTGTGATTACCTGAGAACAAAACAATATAACGCGAATTAACAATTTGCATTACAGTGCAAATTAAGGAGTGGGCATTCGAATTCATAATTTTTTCAGTCATACATAATAAACAAGTAATCGTGCGAGAGCTCGAGTGATTCATAATGTTAATATGACTGAGTGGAGTCAAATTCGGTCTGTAAGCATACGAGTGATAAACAAAATCGGACGACCGCGAAGCGGGAGTCCCATTTGTTGATCACGAGTAGATCTTTTACATGTAATAGTTAATTACATGTAGACTTTTTATATGTAATAGTCATTTTAAAATCATAATTTAAAAAAAACCTCCACAATTTTACAAAGTCAGTATCTTGAATTGGTTACTGGAGTAACTCTAATCTATGTTGTGATTGCAGGATATAGTGGAGAGGACTTAAAATAATTGGCGCATGTACAATGTAACTGCCCGATAAACAGGTGTCCGATTACAGCTAACTGTCCGATTACACTGTGCGACCTTGTAGCTCAGTCGGCAGAGTAACGGTAGATCTATTCCGGAGGTCGTGGGTTCGATTCCCACCGAGGTCAAAAGATTTTTTCTTTGCCTCGTGTGGTTCCCTGTTTCCCTTTACTAGGGCTAACGCCCAGTGGGTTATTCATGGTTTAAGTAGCACTATACTTTACACTTCAGAGTTAATTCTCTGGTTCCACTATTTGTGTTCCCAGTGCTACGCGGCACAACATTCATATGTACCCTTACTTTCTCTTCGCCGCGATTCACCATCTAAAATCATCCCCGACTTTCTCTGTGCGACCTTGTAGCTCAGTCGGCAGAGTAACGGTAGATCTATTCCGGAGGTCGTGGGTTCGATTCCCACCGAGGTCAAAAGATTTTTTCTTTGCCTCGTGTGGTTCCCTGTTTCCCTTTACTAGGGCTAACGCCCAGTGGGTTATTCATGGGTTTAAGTAGCACTATAATTTACACTTCAGAGTTAATTCTCTGGTTCCACTATTTGTGTTCCCAGTGCTACGCGGCACAACATTCATATGTACCCTTACTTTCTCTTCGCCGCGATTCACCATCTAAAATCGTCCCCGACTTTCTCTGTGCGACCTTGTAGCTCAGTCGGCAGAGTAACGGTAGATCTATTCCGGAGGTCGTGGGTTCGATTCCCACCGAGGTCAAAAGATTTTTTCTTTGCCTCGTGTGGTTCCCTGTTTCCCTTTACTAGGGCTAACGCCCAGTGGGTTATTCATGGGTTTAAGTAGCACTATAATTTACACTTCAGAGTTAATTCTCTGGTTCCACTATTTGTGTTCCCAGTGCTACGCGGCACAACATTCATATGTACCCTTACTTTCTCTTCGCCGCGATTCACCATCTAAAATCGTCCCCGACTTTCTCTGTGCGACCTTGTAGCTCAGTCGGCAGAGTAACGGTAGATCTATTCCGGAGGTCGTGGGTTCGATTCCCACCGAGGTCAAAAGATTTTTTCTTTGCCTCGTGTGGTTCCCTGTTTCCCTTTACTAGGGCTAACGCCCAGTGGGTTATTCATGGGTTTAAGTAGCACTATAATTTACACTTCAGAGTTAATTCTCTGGTTCCACTATTTGTCCGATTACACTGTCTGTTTACAACTTTGCAGATTAATAAGAGCAAAATACAAGAGCTTATGCCTCAATCACATTTAAAAGGGCATTGTCACGAGGATTTTGGTGTTTTAGGTCAATTCTGTCCTAAAATCATTACTTTAAGGCTTCAATCATGAACAAAAAGCTTCTGTAAAGCTATGACGAAAATATCAAATGAATTTTTTCAGAGAGGGCTAACCGTTTAAATTTCTTGAGGATCTTTCCAACAAATGGCATCAAAACTTGAAAAAAGTGGCCATTTTTTTCAAATTTATATCCATTCCCATTCATAACATCCGTAGCGACAGTTCAAATAGTCTTCAATAACAAAACTGGATCATTAGTTTTGGATTTCGATTGACGCGAAGGCACCTTTTAGCCTTTCATAAAGCTGCCAAATATCGTGACAATGCCCCTTTAAGGAAATTGTAATTTTTATGGTTAGACGATTTCTCCCTGATATTGTTCGACACGAGGTCCAGTGACTAATTGATCGTATCTATAACAAATTTCGGGGGGAAAAATGTCTTTTAAAACTTCTTTTGGGCGAACACTTCTGTAGCGCTGTTCATAAGTTTTGAATTAAAAACTGTAGGAAACATAGCAAGGGAAGCCATTGAAGTGCGCGCAGATTGACGTGCAAATCGCGTGGGTTTCCAATTACAGGTATCCAATTACAAAGAGTTCAAATTGAAAATTCTATTAAATTGAACTTGTACTCGCCTAAAGGCTTGTCCATTTTTACGAAAGTTTTTCAAATATCACCTGTAGTGTATCAATCTTTAATTGCATATTACCTGTGCTAATCAAAAATAATATAACTCGAATATTAGACCATTCGAATGAAGTGTGATTACCGCCAAAATTGAAACTTGGTATTATCCTATTGAAAACTGCAGTTTTGTAATTGCGTTCCGACATTTTGCTTTTGGAACCTGCCCTTTTGTTATCGAGTTCTGGTATCTTGCTATTGGAACCTGCTCTTTCTTAATGTCTTTTGGTTTCTTGTACTGAATCCTGCTCATGCAATTACAAAACTGCAGTTTTCAATAGCATATTATTAAGTATTAATTTTGGCGGTAATCACACTTCATACATTCGATCTGATATTTTGGTGAAAAAAATATTTTTGAATGTCTGATTTGGATGAGAAATGTCCAGGTAAACAGCAATTATACCATTACCTGTATCGTGTTCAGGGATTCTGTGGAATGGTGTTACGCATACATGCTCCATTACTGAACAAATCATTATTACAACTTGAAAATTTTAATTTTCAAATCGATAATGATCCCACATTTACCGGACGCTTTTCCCTCCGTAACCTTAGAGCTATTCCTTTCCTAAACTAAATTTTTCTGGCTCATTTAAAAGGCTTTTATTCCTTTTCAATTTTTCGCTACGAGAAAGGTAGGTCGGAACTTGTTTTATCTCGTGCGTTCGGTATTTGAGAAGAGTCAAGCATGGTTAGTGGTGAAGACAGCAACGGGCACTGTAGATCATTGTGCATGCGACAAGAACCCATCAAAGTTCTTTGTTAACAACAGAAGTTCTACACCCCGTGAAATCGTGCGGAAATTTCAAGTCTCGAAGTGATGTGTAGCATGAAGAGGTCATGCATGCTGGCCCATGAGCGGGCGCCGCAAACTATAGTTTCGTTCAAAGGGTAACGAACCAAATATGATTTGTATTTTTTTTTCTGAAACATCATTAAGGATTTGCATTTTTGCATTAAACATGATTGCTTGCTTTTTCCTGTGAACGTGACGCTGTTTTTCGAATTTTTGCGTGAAACTGTTTTCAGAAGAGGTATAGGGGACCCTCGTTCAATGAGTACATCTGTGAATACTTCACGTACGTCACGTGTTGGGTGCACCTTATTCTAGGAAGCTCTGTTGTAACGATGACATTTTCAACGCCAAAATCACTCTAGGATATTTTCGCTTTAGTGCAGTGCTGAGTGCTCTCAAAAACTCATTTCATATATGTCTAGGGACATGTATCTGTAATACATTCGATGGCGTGGCGGACGAAAGTTGCTTAAGGCTGCTACGATGAGTCTTGTTGATAACATTGAGATGCAGAACTGAATCAAATTATGAATTTGCAAACCATTCCATTGATTTACAGCTGTAGTCTCACACCAGCTATTAATGAACAAATGTATTTGACTCCGTGGGTATAAATAAGCATATATTTGCACCGGACTCCGGGCCCTTGACAGGCTCACGGGGTACGCTGTGTTCTTGAGGAAGTCACTTTGCCCTCACAGCGCATAAATGTGTGCTGACTATTAACCAATTCAGGATGCGTAGAATTGATTCAAAGGAACGGTAATCGAGATAAACTTCGTCGGGTACAGAACACTTGGCCTGTCACAGATTCCCAAAATAAGTAAGTTCTAGTATTTTTCTATTTTCGAGTTTCGTAAACCCTGAAATAAGTGATAAAATAATGAATCTTGATGTAGATATAATTCCTTTCGTAGGACTTAGATGCCAAAATATTTTTGGGCGAATTCAATGCAAGGGGAGCCAGTCTAGTGTTTTGTGAGGTGAGTTTATAACAAGGTAACTTAATTTTCCTAATTATTAACATTTAACTCTAACAAGTTCGAATTAAAGGGCAATGATTTTTGTAGTAATAATGGAATGATTTGTGCACCAAAATCAAAACCTAGAGGCTCGAAGTTATAATAATTATATTGTCGGTCTCTCAGCTATTCCGGGGGGGGGGGGGGGGGGTTTTGATATATCTTTGCATCTGTGCTTACTTTTAGAACTATGTTAAAATGGGCGTCGAAACCTGCTTACAAAGCTCTAAAAGTACAATTTGTTCAATTATAGCTGTTCAAAATGGGCTTGTATGGACCGGGGTTTGTTTGGATCTTGCATCCGGATGCTGGAACCATCGAGGACTGGTATCGGCTTGGTGAATACGACAGAATACAAAATAACAACACCGAAACTTGTACCATAGAACAGTACCAAAAAGCTACTGATGGATCCTTCATATTGGAGAAGAATATCTTATATCGTTCTGATAAGAATACAACAACTGCTGCCGGTCTGGTAAGAAACATCGAAAAAAAAATCTTCATGTCCTGAATCATTGTGGACAGCTTGTAAGGTGGCAATAATGTTCCGAACCAGCGTAGGTTTAAGTAGAGAATAATGCTAATAATAATGCTATGGTTGGCAAAGAATAGCTCTTCATTTACATAGGCAGGGAACCCTGGTGAAAATCTTTGTAGGATCTTTAAAGATCCTTGAAGATTTGCATGAAGATCCTTATGCAGATCTTCGAAGATCTTTATGAAATATCCTCAAGGATCTTAAAGGATCTTTCAAATTCTTGCCAAGATCCTCAAGGACCTCGCCCATATCCTTGAAGATCCTTGAAGGTCTTTGCATGTATGTCGAAGATCTTTGCAGGAATTTTGTAAATCCTTGAAGATCTTTGCAAGATCTTTACAGATCTTTGTAAGATTCTTACAGATCTCTGCAAGATCCTTGAAGACCCTTACAGTTCTTTGCAAGATCCTTACAGTTCTTTGTAAGATCCTTACAGTTCTTTGCAAGATCCTTACAGTTCTTTGCAAGATCCTTACAGGTCTTTGCAAGATCCTTACAGATCTTTGCAAGATCCTTGCAGTTCTTTGCAAGATCCTTACAGGTCTTTGCAAGATCCTTGCAGGTCTTTGCAAGATCCTTACAGATCTTTGTAATATCCTTACAGATCTTTGCAATATCCTCAATGATCTTTGCATATCTTTGCCAAAATCTTGAAGACCTTTGTAAGATCCTTGCAGGTCCTCTCATATATCTTTGCATAAACCTTTAAGATTGTGGTGTAATCCTTGAAGATCTTTACTTGATATTTGCAGCAATTGGTGAGATATTTTTGAGATCTCTGAGGACGTTCAGTTACAAAGATGAAATTATTGCAAAAGATATTTGAAAATGTGCAAGAACCTTAAGTTACTGAATCTAACAAAGACCAAAAATAAATTGACAAAAGGTGACTTAAAAAGACCGGTGAGTCCATTTTATTGCAGGAATCATTCTTCTAAATATACAATTTTGAACTTATATTAGACTGTCTGGGTAAGTTATAGAATTCACTAAATAAATGATTTTTTTGAACCATATTTTTAGTCACTTAAGTTATTACTTGCGATACATGCAACTGCTTCAAACATAACATACATTTCTCTTTTTGCATAAAATTTTGATGAAAGCTTAACAATGGAGCCAGTTATAATTTTTCAAATGTTTCCCACACATTGAACAAACATTGATAATTTACAATTACATGCTCCAAACAAAGAAATGGAAGCTCTACAAAAGAGGCACATCCAATCAATTTTTAGATGATAACTTAGCTTATTCTAACAAAGTGTTTTGGTTCCTTTTTGTTTTTTTTGTTTTTTTTTTCCAGTTTCCATGTATTGAGATTCTGATTATTATACAATAATCTTCTAATAATAGTCTATGGTTGTCTGGGTAGTTACAGCATTCACTAATGATTTTTTTTTATTTTAACTTTTATGTGTGCCACTCAACTAACTTAGTTATGAAAACATTAAATGTTCCATGCAAAAAAAAACATGCCCCTTTTGGCAGAGATTTTTGCAGAAAGCTTAAAAAACGAGCCAGTTATTTTTTTATATATATTTGTTCCTTGCACAATTGATGAACGTTGATAATTTACCATGACATACATGTACTCCAAACAAGGAAATGAAGCTCTACAAAAGAGGCATGTCTAATCAATATTTTTTTCTCAAACTTAACATAACACATTCTAATAATAAAAATGTTTCTTAAAAACTAGGCTCATACTTGCAGATTTTCACCGCAAACTCAACTTTAAATAAACATAAAAAAGGCAGTACATGTAATGAATTGTGAGTTTCAATGCATACCATTAAAATCTGAAAATAAGCCCCTGGTCTAACATTTTTCAAAGGTCAGTTTTTTTCCTAGAACAGGAAAAAAGATAAAAATAGAATATGTGACAGGGGCATATTTTCGAACAAAGGAAGGCAATTTTAAAATTTTAAGATACCCCGGTAGGTAGAAAAATTACTCTAATTCTTACAATAATAATAATAATAAAATTTCCCTTATTACACCACAGCCACCTTTAAAAAACTTTAAGGTTCCTAATCACATTTAATTTTATGGGAAAACTTGCATCCTGGAAAATGGATTTTACTCTTCAGAGGGCTGCAGTGTAATTACGATGAATGATTAATTTTCATCTTGCAGATGTTCAGCAGAGCCTGCCATATTTTTCTTCCTAATATCATTGCACTTTTGATTAACAGCTCTTATGATGTCTGCCCAGCACTTAATGGCCACTTTTCCACTGGATGCCCAGTTTTTTAGGTCTGGTTAAAAGCCTGGCCCCGGTTGTTCGAAAAGTGGATAACGCTATCCACCGGATAAATCACTATCCAGTGGATAGCTCGGTTTGTTTTGTTAACACTTATCCACTGGATAGTGATTTATCCGGTGGATAGCGTTATCCAGCCTTTGACCAACAGGGGCCTGGTTCTGGATAATGGATTTTACTCTTTAGAAAGCTGCAGTGTAATTAAGATGAATGACTCGAATTTTCATCTTGCAGATGTTAAGCAGAGCCTGCCGTATTCGTCCAAATATCATTGCACAGTTGATTAACAGTTATTATGATGTCCACCCACACAAAGGTTCTCAATCAATTTAATTTTATGGGAAAACGTGCGTCCTGGATGCCCAGTTTTTTAGGTCTGGCTAAAAGCCTGGTTCTGGATGATGGATTTTACTCTTTAGAACTGGCTGCAGTGTAATTAACTAATGATAAATGACTCTAACTTTCTTCTTGCTGATGTTCAGCAGAGCCTGGCGTATTTTTCTTCCTAATATCATTGCACTTCTGATTTACATGTACAGCTCTTCTGATGTCTGCCCAGCACTTAATGGCCACTTTTCCACTATACTTTTGGACGATACAATCTGAAAAAAGTGTTAATTTTAGTTAACAATTTTTGGAAACATTTCTTTAAATGTAATATTATTACAGACAACCTGTGCAAGATTTAATATTTCATTTGCTAAATTCAAAGGTTTCTTAAATATGGCATGCATACATGTATTTAATCTTACCAACATTTCCTCTACGTAATAGCTTCAAATTCAAAGTTGAAATTTTTGCCTAGAAGGCTCCTACAGTTTGATGGAAATACTGACAATATCATCACTCACGTTTGTGAATTGAATTTCACTTAGCTTTTCAACCATGCAGTTTTGTTTGTGAATGCATACTTCAAGCTTTTGTGCTTCAATAACTGCAACAAAAACACCCAGCAGCATGTGATTAAAATCATATGATAAGTTTTGTTCAATTTCACCACTTAAAAGGCTACATGTAAATTAAAAGCAATTGCTCATAATGCAAACATGATTTAAGATCAAGTTCTAAGGCAAGCTTTCAATTCTTTTTGGTTTAAGTTTTCGTTGTAACTCATATAAAGCTGGAAATCATGGACAAGAAGAACGACAATTAAGATCAAAACCGGCTGAGGCATACATGTATTTGCCATGGCCAAGATCGAGTTTACTGGCAAATCAGTGCAGTATTGATCATCAAAAACACTTTTTTAAGTCCTAATCCAGAAGGCTTACGATTCTTTATACTTACATTTCTTCCTTGAGCCAAAAGATCCAGATTTGTTGTAAGTATATCTTCGCACTGACTACTGTAATCGCTTGACCGTTGAAATCAACCGCGCATTTCAGAGCATTGCATCATGGGTTATAGGACTCGTTCCCAGGGTCTACCAGCATTCATCTCTAATATGGCCGCTTCTTGTTTCTGGCATGTTCGAATTACGAAAGAACTCGGCTTTTTTACACGATTTAGAGGCCTACCACGAACTGGAAAGTATTCAGATATCATTTGCAGAGGCGCATAGTTATCCCAAGCTATTTTTCTACTACAGAGGTGCAAAATAATTGATCTTTTTTATGAGAAAGAGGAAGCATATAGCTGTGGTCATTCATATGATGAAGACACGAAACTGAAGTCTGGAGATGAACAGTTGCGGCCTGAAATCTACATTGCTGGTATTTGTAATTGTGCCATCAGGTTTATGACAGGAATCAGTGACAATGAACTGCCTGTGTACGAAATCAGCCTGCGTACGAAACTACATGTAGCTAGTTTTGAAGTTTTCGCAGTAGTGTTTTGAAAGTACAAATAAGTTTGAGTTTTTTATTTCCTTTGTTAAGATGACGTTAAGTAATACTTTCTTAGCTTCGATAAGTAGAATCTTACAATGAGCCAGCCTGTGTACTCAGACTCTAAAAGTCCATTCCTAATGAAGACTAAAAACAGCCCTTTTAACCTTCCAGTATATATCAATAATATATCAATATCATTATAATTCAGTTCGTCTGAAACTTTGAAATATGTTTATTTTATCCTTGATAAACACATTGGACTCGAAGGAAAAAAATGTCTACATTTTGGTTCATTTGTCCTTTAAGCAATATGACGTGTGCTCATATGATAACTTTTGGTGTATTGCTGACCTCTTAGCTTGTGTGTGCTAGTTCTTGATTCCATAAAATAAACAAATAAATTGGACTTAATAGTTTGCACCAAAACTAATTTTAATGCCTCTTATTTCCATATACAAGTTGCCAAACATAATTTTAAGAGTAAATTCATGGTAATAAATATTGTGTGAACCAAAACTACAATTTCATGGGGTATGAAACATTTTTCATGACCCATTGAATTTTGTATTTCGTTTACACCGGTTTTTTAAAGAACCATGAAAAACATGGAGCATGAGTTTTATTGCAGAGTTTCATGGTGTGTGCTCCATCAGCATCATTTTCATGGAAAATTCATGGACCATGAAAGAGACAACTTTTACTTTCATGAGTCATGAAAAGTATATCCTCTTTTTTCATGGACATTTCATGACCCCAGATTAGGTCATGACCATCAATTTTGCTTAATTCATGGGCCATGAAATCATTTTCATGACCTCTTTATGGGATTTTCATGGAGTTTTAACAGAATCGTATGTTCATAGTGATATCCCAGGGTCTTTTAAAATTGGATTATAATAGCTTCAGTGCTGTAAATCCTTGAATAAGTAAGTGTCCCTCCTAAAGTTTGAAACAACTTTTCTCCCCCTCTGTCTTTTCTCAATGATAATAGCCCATTTTACAGTTGTTGGCTTAGTGACCTGGCCTCTGAATGGCAGCGAGGCTGTAGTTGACTGACAGTGTTTTGATACAGACCTCACTGCTTTTATTGTGCAAATCAAGTTGTTCTTATGCTAACTGCTTGGCATTTACATGAGAAAAACAGAGAGGTCTGTATCAAAGCAAGGTCACCTCCAGCCTAGCTTGCATTCATGGCCAGGTAACTAAGCACACAACTGCAAAATGGCCTATTGAATAAACAATATTAATTAAGGGTTGAGTATTGTGTTGGTCACGTTTATACTAGTGATTCATAGTCCATGTAAACTACTCTTTGCCATTATATATATTACAGCCAGATTTGTAAATTAAAAACTTGTCAGTTGACTTTGTGACCATGTTTTGCAAACTGAAGATAATACAGATGCCAAATTAAGGCTGTGCAATAAGAACTTAACTGTACAA
>JAHPZR010004430.1:2500-10000 GCA_019787425.1 Platygyra sinensis
AAAAAACTAGAGTCAGCAGACACAGTGGTTGTAGGATCAATGATATCAAATACTGTAGGACCTGGATTTTCCTCCACATCATTTGCTTGCTTTATAAGCAATGGGATGACTGATGTAAACATTGTAGCATATCATTTGTGTAAACCAAAACATCACCTCATTCCACAACTTGTAATATCCAACAACGTCTTTTAATGTTGGCAAGTAAACACATTTAAGTATAAAAAACATCATATTCCAAACTCGGTCTCGCACAAGTGAAAAAGTATCCTTGGTTTTGACAAAATTGTTTTGACAGCCGATCGTTGACCGGTATTGTTCGATTGTTGTTCCTACGCTAGCGGCTAATAACAGACAACAGTAGTGCAAGACTCTTATCCAGTGTAAGTATTTTTGAGAGTAGGTGTAAACCACACCAATAGTTCAAGCCGATAAATAACTTACTGGCTTGTGAGAGCTTGCGAGACACTCGTGAGATATTACTCCTGAGATAAGGGGCGCTTTCCTTTTGACTGGAAAAACCGGTGAGAATTTTGCTCCAGATGGAACAGTACAATTTTTCCTCCGGAAAAAGTGGAACGGGAGCAGCTGTACCATTTGACAAAAATTTACTTTTTCCTGGGAGAGCCTGGGTGCTAAAGCTTGGCAACAACAAACATGGCTGGCGAATTTGCAGTGGTGTTTGAAGTTCTGTTGGATGTTTTTTACACATTTCACTTAATCCAAGAAGAAGAAGATGACTTGCCGATGCATGTTTTCTATGGCAACATTAATTGCCCGGAAAAGTTTGAATCGGTGTCATGGTATTTCGAACAAACAGTACCCATCTATATTCCATTGATGAATTTCAAAGCCACTTCCTTGAGAAAAGAAGATAGTGGGCATGGGAGACAGCTTCCCGTCGGAAACCCATTCGGAAGGCAAGTTTAGGCGCACGAAAACAAGTTTCAATCTTCTTGTGGTGCATTGCAAACGAGGAGAAAACGCGGCTAATTGCCGATCGATTTAATGTTACATGTAGCAGTGTCTCGAGAGTGGTTCCGCTCGTTACGGAAAGTGTACTGGCCTAAGAAATCAATACATTTAGTGGCCAAATGGTAAGATTGCTTTTTCTCTGATCTGTGTCTTCAAAATACGTTTCGCTTGTTCAAAATGAAAACCGCATATTGGACACTCAAACATGAAAGAGGACGCCATTCTCGAGCGAAATCGCTTATTTTGCCAAGGAGCATGGTACTAGTGTGATAAAGTAAATGGTACAGTGATTTTCCGGTAATTCCGGTGAAAACGAAAAAAGAGGAATACCTCTGAAGGTATTCCCTATTTTTCGAAAAATTTTCTGTGGAAAGACCTGTTCCATTTGGTTTCCCACCGGGAAAACCGATTTTTCCATTCAAATGGAAAGCGCTCAAGCTTACTTGTGAGATATGTGTTGCAACCCGCAAATGGATTTCAAGCCAATGGATGTGGGCTTGCGAAAGCGTCTTAGCTTCAGTGCAATCCGCAATAAACACAAGGCGAGTCTAGATATGTTGCCTTTCCTCGCCGAGGAAACTCCGCTCAGCAACACCTGAATGAAATAACAAAGAACAAACTGAACAAACAAGGCAAAGCAGTGCAGTTAATTTTCGAAATGAAAGAAAGAAAACCAATCATAAATAGCACGACAGAGCAATTTTGAAATAGAACATAACTTACCTTGAACAAATACTACTGATTTGCGACGGAATGTTCTTCAAAATGTTCGCAACACGGGCAATACGGCTGCAATTTAATGGATACATTGCGACAACAACACGCTAGAAGCAATGGCCGACGAAACAACTTGAAAACAACTTAACTAGTACCCAGACTATTCATACTCTAGGAGATTTGTCACGTGTCATCTCGTCCTCAAAGTGACAAACTCACAAACTGACAAGATTGCCCCTGACTTAGGGTCTTTATGCAGAACCAAGAGCCATAATGGCTCTTGGCAGAACATAAGACCCCAGAAACCACCAAATTGATTTATCATCATCATCATCATCATCATCATCATCATCATCATCATCATCATCATCATCATCATTATCTTAGCCGAGCTCAAAATTCACCTTCTTCTTTCAGTTATCTCCACTCATGATGAATTCGGCAGTGCTGATCCTACCTTGCATACGGCGGCTGAGCCTGCAGTACGAGCGGCAATCAAAACTTTGCTGTCTTACCGAAACGACACGATAATAGCCTTATTCTTCGCAGGTAACAAAAGTAGAGACAATGCTAAAGTTGCTTTGGTTTCTTCTAATAGTTAACTCGAGAATTCCGGGTTTAGTTTGACGGGAAACAGGATATTTTGTTCAAAATAAGACACTATCACCGTACCTGGCGACACTCGACGAACTACAAGCGAGTTGCCATGCCGGACGCCGGCGACTCAGATTTGGCGCCAAATTGGAAGCTTGGAGACACTAACTTCTTCATATTTTTTACATTTTAAGAACTGATTGGGTTTTGACAATTTTAAATTCCTTTTCGTGAATATTTAGTGCCATCTCCAGCGACAAAAGCTGCCTGGCTTCAATGCCTTTCCTGTAAACTTACATGGAGAGTAAAGTTTTTCCCGCCTGCTGAATGCTGATTGGTCAATTCAAATTTCCCGCGCGCCGACCGTATGCAAAATAGCAGTATGCGTGACACCTGTCACATATGAACTCAGTAAAATGACCTTGCTCTCCGTGAGTTCTGGTAGCTAAGGAGATAGTTCGCCCGCCCGGTGTTCTGGAGGTCATGGGTTCGATTCCTGTCGGGGACTCAGATTTTATTCACATCATCATCATCATCATCATCATCATCATCATCATCATCATCATCATCATCATCATCATCATCCTCGTCCTCGTTCTCGTCCTCGTCCTCGTCCTCGTCGTCGTCGTTGTCGTCGTTGTCGTCGCCGTCGTCGTCGTCGTCGTCGTCGTCGTTGTCGTCGTCGTAACCGTCACCGTCATCATCATCATCATCATTATCATTATTACTATTATAATTTCCTAATTTCTTAATGAAATGTTTTAACGAATGTTTTATGCCCTCGCTTGATTGACATTCTTCTTCTTGCCGATGATTTTTATGTACATATGTTTTAATTTTTTATGATTAGTTCTAGCGTATAATCGAGAACAAAAACTGCAAATTAAATATCTTTGCTCCCTTTTAAACAAGTCATTCCAATTTCTAGCTCATGTCAGTTTTACTCTTTTTCTGGAAACTGCATTTTGCTTCCTTTTTAGCGACTGTACATATTATATTCGAATTGTTATAGTAAATAGTTTTGGGCATTACTTTTTTGAGCTTAATAAAGATTATTTTATTAAAAAAAATATATATTATTATTATTATTATTATTATTATTATTATTATTATTATTGGTATTAGTATTTGTATTTCTATAAGCATACTACTTGTTTTAGAGTTTTTTTTTATTTCGTTTTTTAGAGTGTGTGTATTTTTACCGATTATGTTAAAGTTTTATTATTCTTATTATTATGGAAAAAAATATTATTATTATTATTATTATTATTATTATTATTATTATTATTATTATTTGTTTCATCTATTATTACTTTGAAATTATGTAATTCGTAATAAACGAACTATTTTTGTTAGGTTTATTAACGGATGCTTAATATAATTTAGACCACACCTTCATTAAAGTAGAACGATCATTAGCATATTTCATCAGTCCCGCATGTAAGGAAACGGCATGCAGTAAAGAATTCTTTTAAGCGTGTGAAATTTGCATGCATATTGACAAAGCGCGATAGCTAACACCTAGTAAGAAACTAAAGTTCTTTTAGAAATCAAAGTTTTCGCCAAAACTGAAGGGATTAGTTTTAAGAGTAATTTACATGTTAGACGGAAGCAATAAAATAAACCAAAGAGAAATAGAAAAAGAATGGCTAGCAATACTGAAAACTTTCAGAGTTGTGTCTTGGATTAACCAAGTAGTTATTGACCATCTTCTATCTCTTTTGAACAGGTGACATACCTAACAACCAATTCGGAAGTGACCGAAAACAAAGATTTTTACGAGTTTAAGTTTGCGCCAACGGCGTTCGCATTTAATGCTGCAAACTTTCGACTGATGGACTATTTCAACTGGAAGAGAGTTGCGATCGTGTATGATTTCCTGGATACAGGAGGACTTTATGTGAAGGTGTGGTCTAAATTATATTAAGCATCCGTTAATAAACCTAACAAAAATAGTTCGTTTATTACGAATTACATAATTTCAAAGTAATAATAGATGAAACAAATAATAATAATAATAATAATAATAATAATAATAATAATAATAATAATATTTTTTTCCATAATAATAAGAATAATAAAACTTTAACATAATCGGTAAAAATACACACACTCTAAAAAACGAAATAAAAAAAAACTCTAAAACAAGTAGTATGCTTATAGAAATACAAATACTAATACCAATAATAATAATAATAATAATAATAATAATAATAATAATAATATATATTTTTTTTAATAAAATAATCTTTATTAAGCTCAAAAAAGTAATGCCCAAAACTATTTACTATAACAATTCGAATATAATATGTACAGTCGCTAAAAAGGAAGCAAAATGCAGTTTCCAGAAAAAGAGTAAAACTGACATGAGCTAGAAATTGGAATGACTTGTTTAAAAGGGAGCAAAGATATTTAATTTGCAGTTTTTGTTCTCGATTATACGCTAGAACTAATCATAAAAAATTAAAACATATGTACATAAAAATCATCGGCAAGAAGAAGAATGTCAATCAAGCGAGGGCATAAAACATTCGTTAAAACATTTCATTAAGAAATTAGGAAATTATAATAGTAATAATGATAATGATGATGATGATGACGGTGACGGTTACGACGACGACAACGACGACGACGACGACGACGACGACGGCGACGACAACGACGACAACGACGACGACGAGGACGAGGACGAGGACGAGAACGAGGACGAGGATGATGATGATGATGATGATGATGATGATGATGATGATGATGATGATGATGATGATGATGATGTGAATAAAATCTGAGTCCCCGACAGGAATCGAACCCATGACCTCCAGAACACCGGGCGGGCGAACTATCTCCTTAGCTACCAGAACTCACGGAGAGCAAGGTCATTTTACTGAGTTCATATGTGACAGGTGTCACGCATACTGCTATTTTGCATACGGTCGGCGCGCGGGAAATTTGAATTGACCAATCAGCATTCAGCAGGCGGGAAAAACTTTACTCTCCATGTAAGTTTACAGGAAAGGCATTGAAGCCAGGCAGCTTTTGTCGCTGGAGATGGCACTAAATATTCACGAAAAGGAATTTAAAATTGTCAAAACCCAATCAGTTCTTAAAATGTAAAAAATATGAAGAAGTTAGTGTCTCCAAGCTTCCAATTTGGCGCCAAATCTGAGTCGCCGGCGTCCGGCATGGCAACTCGCTTGTAGTTCGTCGAGTGTCGCCAGGTACGGTGATAGTGTCTTATTTTGAACAAAATATCCTGTTTCCCGTCAAACTAAACCCGGAATTCTCGAGTTAACTATTAGAAGAAACCAAAGCAACTTTAGCATTGTCTCTACTTTTGTTACCTGCGAAGAATAAGGCTATTATCGTGTCGTTTCGGTAAGACAGCAAAGTTTTGATTGCCGCTCGTACTGCAGGCTCAGCCGCCGTATGCAAGGTAGGATCAGCACTGCCGAATTCATCATGAGTGGAGATAACTGAAAGAAGAAGGTGAATTTTGAGCTCGGCTAAGATAATGATGATGATGATGATGATGATGATGATGATGATGATGATGATGATGATGATGATAAATCAATTTGGTGGTTTCTGGGGTCTTATGTTCTGCCAAGAGCCATTATGGCTCTTGGTTCTGCATAAAGACCCTAAGTCAGGGGCAATCTTGTCAGTTTGTGAGTTTGTCACTTTGAGGACGAGATGACACGTGACAAATCTCCTAGAGTATGAATAGTCTGGGTACTAGTTAAGTTGTTTTCAAGTTGTTTCGTCGGCCATTGCTTCTAGCGTGTTGTTGTCGCAATGTATCCATTAAATTGCAGCCGTATTGCCCGTGTTGCGAACATTTTGAAGAACATTCCGTCGCAAATCAGTAGTATTTGTTCAAGGTAAGTTATGTTCTATTTCAAAATTGCTCTGTCGTGCTATTTATGATTGGTTTTCTTTCTTTCATTTCGAAAATTAACTGCACTGCTTTGCCTTGTTTGTTCAGTTTGTTCTTTGTTATTTCATTCAGGTGTTGCTGAGCGGAGTTTCCTCGGCGAGGAAAGGCAACATATCTAGACTCGCCTTGTGTTTATTGCGGATTGCACTGAAGCTAAGACGCTTTCGCAAGCCCACATCCATTGGCTTGAAATCCATTTGCGGGTTGCAACACATATCTCACAAGTAAGCTTGAGCGCTTTCCATTTGAATGGAAAAATCGGTTTTCCCGGTGGGAAACCAAATGGAACAGGTCTTTCCACAGAAAATTTTTCGAAAAATAGGGAATACCTTCAGAGGTATTCCTCTTTTTTCGTTTTCACCGGAATTACCGGAAAATCACTGTACCATTTACTTTATCACACTAGTACCATGCTCCTTGGCAAAATAAGCGATTTCGCTCGAGAATGGCGTCCTCTTTCATGTTTGAGTGTCCAATATGCGGTTTTCATTTTGAACAAGCGAAACGTATTTTGAAGACACAGATCAGAGAAAAAGCAATCTTACCATTTGGCCACTAAATGTATTGATTTCTTAGGCCAGTACACTTTCCGTAACGAGCGGAACCACTCTCGAGACACTGCTACATGTAACATTAAATCGATCGGCAATTAGCCGCGTTTTCTCCTCGTTTGCAATGCACCACAAGAAGATTGAAACTTGTTTTCGTGCGCCTAAACTTGCCTTCCGAATGGGTTTCCGACGGGAAGCTGTCTCCCATGCCCACTATCTTCTTTTCTCAAGGAAGTGGCTTTGAAATTCATCAATGGAATATAGATGGGTACTGTTTGTTCGAAATACCATGACACCGATTCAAACTTTTCCGGGCAATTAATGTTGCCATAGAAAACATGCATCGGCAAGTCATCTTCTTCTTCTTGGATTAAGTGAAATGTGTAAAAAACATCCAACAGAACTTCAAACACCACTGCAAATTCGCCAGCCATGTTTGTTGTTGCCAAGCTTTAGCACCCAGGCTCTCCCAGGAAAAAGTAAATTTTTGTCAAATGGTACAGCTGCTCCCGTTCCACTTTTTCCGGAGGAAAAATTGTACTGTTCCATCTGGAGCAAAATTCTCACCGGTTTTTCCAGTCAAAAGGAAAGCGCCCCTTATCTCAGGAGTAATATCTCACGAGTGTCTCGCAAGCTCTCACAAGCCAGTAAGTTATTTATCGGCTTGAACTATTGGTGTGGTTTACACCTACTCTCAAAAATACTTACACTGGATAAGAGTCTTGC
>JAHPZR010004430.1:15000-20375 GCA_019787425.1 Platygyra sinensis
CACAGCATGTACAAATTCACTTGTACATGTGTAAACAGTGCCAAGTTCAGAGAGTTTAAACTAGCATTGGACATTATGCACAAAGTAGGGCTAAATTGAAGGATGTTGTTGTGTTATGTCCCATTGCATTCGGACTAAAAGCGAAATAAATTATTATTAGAGGATAACGTGAGTATTAAGTAAACAGTATTCTGCCATACATTTCCCACTTAAAAATTGTAAGGGCTTGTCTACCTTCTCACTTGTAGCAATTCAACTCCCACATACTGGCATTTGAAAACAGAATTCCAAGCGAAAGGAATAAAATTAAGCATAAGACCCCAAGTACGCATTGCGGACCTATTTTTTCTTCTTAAGTAGTGGGTTTTTTTAATCTTAAGCCTATATTTCTCTTTAGCCTTTCGCTTGTTCTGTTTCAGTACGGTCCTACCTGATATTTTTGATACTCATTAGATGAATGCATGGCAAATTTTTGTGTCTTCCAACATTCGCTTCAGATACTTGATTTCGTTTCAGTAACACTAGGCAAAGCGTGAATTTTTTTAGCAGAATGAGAATTTTGTTTTCGTAATAAGTCCATCCTCTCACTCAAACCGATACTTTTCTGCTGAAGCTTTGAAATTAACCCTCTGATTGTGGTTGCGTAGATGGCTGTAACTGGCTCAGTGTTAAATTAGCTTGCTGGGTCATTAACAAGTAAAATTACAGGATAATTGACTAACTCGGTATACGAAACAACAATACTATGCAATCACAGAACGAGATGAAAAGCAATTCGCACAAAGCAGGAGCTAAATGTCATAGAAATAACGCAGTGGAATTACAAAAACCTGTGTTTCATGCTCTGACGAACTTTACTTCACTCACAAAAGTAATTGTGAATTATTTCTCGTGTCAACTTTCAGGTAGTGGGTGATCTTATAAACAATCAGGATTTAGATATCATTGGATTTGAAGCAATTGATACAGGTTTGCTGTTACGGCAAGACTTATATGAGGAAATCAAAACAAAGCTTGAAAAACTGAAGGTAAATATTATCCCTTAAGCCGGACTTATGAGTTCCCTATAAAGACCTTATTCCCAACGTAGTCCATCATCGGTATTAGATCACTCTTGGCTTCGGAAATACTAAGTGAGCATAGAAATGGATTGAGTCAGTAATATTTACTTTCAAGTACTATCAGAGGATTCTGTGCAAATTATTAGACAATTTTTTCAAGTGATGATAATTAATTATTACTTGAAATATCAACTGAGTCCTTTTATACCCAAAATTGCGCTTTCTCCTAATATGGTACTAATTAACTCACAAACTTGATTTTATAATTTATATACTCGTACATGTAACTTCCTGATTTCTGTAAATTTGTCTACCTACTCCCTTTAGTTAAGACATGACACCGCACCGAGATTAGCATCAGCTACCTGTGGGTATGCCCAATTTGTAAACCATACTAATTAGAAAAACAAAGAAGTAAGAACTGAAAGAACCAAGTGCCACGCATTACCTCCCAGTTTTTAGTCTATTTATCTGACACTAGAAATAGCCAATCCTGTGACGCAGATTTTGCCCACGTGGACAGCCAAAGCAGCCGGGTCGTAACATTTGCAAATGACTTTTGCACCATGTCTTGGGGCCGACAAACCTGTGACCCTCGGATTCCTCGCCAAAGTGGATTTTGGAAATGGTGCATACTTTTTGGAGGAAGGAAAACCGAAGAGCTCAAAAAACTTTTCTGATTTAGAAGAAGAATGAATCGTGAACAAGAATTCACTTTTTCTCCGTGTCTCGTGAATCTTTTCCGTCCTCGCGAACTGGTTCTCGATTTTTAAGTGACCCGAGAAATATGCATTTACTTTCGGGTGATTTGTAAACCAACGACTCTTGCAGCAAAACTTTTTTTTTTTACTTTTTTGGAGATGTTAACGTAATTAAAGCTCGTAAACTACACCAAACTCGAGTAAACCCTGCCCATATGAAGCGCTTGCGGGTGGACAACTGAGAACAAACCACAGTGACAGTGAGCCGGGAGGGCCTAGGATCTACAATACAACCTCACCTGCCTAAGGTGGCCGTCTACCCACCATGCCATGTTGCAAAACTACCTGCAATTTCTTCTGATTTTCAACATTGTATTGGGTGGGGAAGGGAAAAGTAGAGTGTTTTTAAAACTGAAAGCAGCGCTTTTTTGAAACTTCAGTAGAAAACCACACATAATTAACAATTATTGAATGAAGCTAGAATGAGGCTGAGTAGGATCTGAAGAATTCTGAAGATAAATGAGGGTGCTATCCACAGACGCCAAAGGCCGAGGTGGATAATACCCTCCGAGATCTGTATAATTCTTCACATCCTACAAAAGCCGAATACAATAATTACTTTGACCATATTTGAAAAGAACCTCTGTCATATTGAACCAATGACGTCAAAAGTGCAGCCCGCTGCTGATTATTGAACCGATGAAGCCGAAAAACCTTGGGAAAGAGATTGTATTATGTTTGGTGATTGAAAAAGCAAAGAGCGAAATGGCAAAACTCATTTAATAACGGGGAAATATTTTGAATGAATAAGAAAGCAATTATTGAATTCGGCTGATAAAGCATGTATACAAAGCATATATGCAAAACGTTTAAAATGTGTTTTTTCTTCTCTGTGAACAGATCATAGATAGTAATATAATGACTACTATTGAGCAATTTTGTGGCTCATTTAAAAGGCTTTTATTCCTTTTCAATTTTTCGCTACGAGAAGGGTAGATCGGAACTTTTTTTATCTCGTGCGTTCGGTATTTGAAGAGTCAAGCATAGTTAGTGGTGAAGACAGCAACGGGCACTGTAGATGATTGTGCATGCGACAAGAACCCATCAAAAGTCCTTTGTTAACAACAACAGAAGTTCTACACCCCGTGAAATCGTGCGGAAATTTCAAGTCTCGAAGTGATGTGTAGCATGAAGAAGTGATGGATGCTGGCCCATGAGCGGGCGTCGCAAACTATAGTTTTGTTCAAAGGGTAACGAACCAAATATGATTTGTATTTTTTTTGTGAAACATGATTAAGGCTTTGCATTTTTTGCATTAAACATGATTGCTTGCTTTTTCCTGTGAACGTGACGCTGTTTTTCGAATTTTTGTGTGAAACTGTTTTCAGAAGAGGTATAGGGGACCCTCGTTCAATGAGTACATCTGTGAATACTTCACGTACGTCACGTGTTGGGTGCACCTTATTCAAGGAAGCTCTGTTGAAACGATGACATTTTCAACGCCAAAATCACTCTAGGATATTTTCGCTTTGGTGCAGTGCTGAGTGCTCTCAAAAACTCATTTCATATATGTCCAGGGACATATTTCTGTAATACATTCGATGGCGTGGCGGAGGAAAGTTGCTCAAGGCTGCTACGATGAGTCTTGTTGATAACATTGAGATACAGAACTGAATCTTTTTCGATGAATTTGCTAACCATCCCATTGATTTACAGCTGTAGTCTCAGACCAGCTATTAATGAACAAATGTATTTGACTCCGTGGGTATAAATAAGCATATATTTGCACCGGACTCCGGGCCCTTGACAGGCTCACGGGGTACGCTGTGTTCTTGAGGAAGTCACTTTGCCCTCACAGCGCATAAATGTGTGCTGACTATTAACCAATTCAGGATGCGTAGAATTGATTCAAAGGAACGGTAATCCAGATAAACTTCGTCGGGTACAGAACACTTGGGCTGTCACAGATTCCCAAAATAAATAAGTTCTAGTATTTTTGCTATTTTCGAGTTTCGTAAACCCTGAAATAACTGATAAAATAATGAATCTTGATGTAAATATAATTCCTTTCGTAGGACTTAGATGCCAAAATATTTTTGGGCGAATTCAATGCAAGGGGAGCCAGTCTAGTGTTTTGTGTGGTGAGTTTATAACAAGGTAACTTAATTTTCCTAATTATTAACATCTAACTCTAACAAGTTCGAATTAAAGGGCAATGATTTTTGTAGTAATAATGGAATGATTTGTGCACCAAAATCAAAACCTAGAGGCTCGAAGTTATAATTATTATATTGTCTGTCTCTCGGCTATTCCGGGGGGTTTTTTGGTATATCTTTGCATATAAGCTTACTTTTAGAACTATGTTAAAATGGGCGTCGAAACCTGCTGACAAACCTCTAAAAGTACAATTTGTTCAATTATAGCTGTTCAAAATGGGCTTGTATGGACCGGGGTTTGTTTGGATCTTGCATCCGGATGCTGGAACCATCGAGGATTGGTATCGGCTTGGTGAATACGACAGAATAAACAATAACAACACCGAAACTTGTACCATAGAACAGTACCAAAAAGCTACTGATGGATCCTTCATATTGGAGAAGAATAGCTTATATCGTTCTGATAATGATACAACAACTGCTGCCGGTCTGGTAAGAAACATCGAAAAAACTCTTCATGTCCTGAATCATTGTGGACAGCTTGTAAGGTGGCAATAATGTTCCGAACCAGCGTAGGTTTAAGGAGGCTTGAAAGGGTTTTTCACTGCTAAATTGTTTGTGAAACGATGGAAGACTACAAAGAAGGATGTTTAATGGTGTGGGCAAACTATATGTCTCCTTGCAGCTCTATTGTTGGGCTATACTTTAAGAGTACTTGTGACGTCATATCAGTTACCATGGCAACGCACAAGGTCCACAAAAGCGTCCTCTAAATTTCAGTTTTTGTAAATTATCTGAGAAACTAATTCGGTGACCTACTATTTTTATTTCTTTGTTGGAAAGTTCCCTAAATTCTTTAACTTTTCAGACAGTAAGGAAAAAAATTATCTAGTAGAATTAAATATATTTAAAGAAAACGCGTTTTATGGCTTACAGAAAATTCCACTAGATAATTTTCCCCGAAACTTTTATATCTGAAGTGCCATCGTGAATGGTGCGTGCATGCAAAAAATCAAGATAGGTCACCGAACAAACTTTCGAGCTAAAAACAATTGTTTTCCGCAGATTTTATTTCCGGTTCGCGCGATTTTACGCAGCATTAACTTCCGGTGTGCTGATTTTAATACTGATTCAGCTGACGCGTGCATCTATTAGTTATGGCGTGTGTAGATTGCGCGCGCGCGTTCACCTAAAAACCCTTTCGAGCCTCCTTAAGTAGAGAATAATGCTAATAATAATGCTGCGGTTGGCAAAGAATAGCTCTTCATTTAGATAGGCAGGGAAAAGTGCTTGCCTTAGACAAAGAACGCGCTGCGATTTGGTGGAATTAAATAGCATTTAGTTTAGGAAAGGAATTGCTCTAAGGTTTCGCAGGGAACACCGTCCGGTAAATGTGGGATCATTAACGATTTAAAAATTAAAATTATCAAGTTGTAATAATGATCTGTTCAGTAATA
>JAHPZR010004431.1:0-12500 GCA_019787425.1 Platygyra sinensis
ACCACAAACCGGTTTTTCAGTAAACGATTGGAAAACAAGCAAAAACACTGCGAAGATTGAAGTGGAATTCAAGATGTACTTTGATTTCAGGTTGGAGTGAACTCTTTTCAAAGTGAGGAGAACTAGCGTCCAGGTCAGCGCGGTCCCAAAGCTGACAGTGTCCCTATAAAAGTCTCTTGTTAGGAAGGCATATAAGCAGTTGTTTATCTACTCACCGCAGACGAAAATGCACCAGAAAGGTTCCGGAATTTTTCTGATGCGTTATTTCCAGTCATTGATCCAAGGTATATTGATGACAACGCCGAGCTTGGCACATGCTGAACAAGAATGAGGAGAAGAAAGAATATTCTAATATTAGTATATACCACACAAGTGAATAGTACTTTTCGCGCGTGCTGATTGGCTAGCTCGGAGGTGATTAGCCAAGTACTATTCACCTCCGAGCAGCCGCAGAAAAGCAAAATGGCTTTTGTCGGTATATTGTCACAAATAAAGTTACTATTTGGGCCGCTAGTTATTCAGCTTGTGTGGTATATACTAAAACAATTATTCACCTCAGTGTCGGTGAAAGTGGAGGATAATTACCTCCACTTCGGTGAATAATTGTTAAATAAAGCAACAGTCTATATCAATACCCATTTCATGAAGACAATCCCACAAATCATGATATAAAATTTGGCCTCGGCGCTTCCTATTGAGCCAAAGCGTGGAAAAATTTTCGAACCTCAGCGCGGGAATAAGGAAATTTTCTGAGAAATTTTGTAGAAAATCCAAAAGCTGTTGAAATTGAAGGAGCAAATTGGAAGGGAACAGACATTTCAGGGAAGAAATTTAAGAAAATTAAGTTCTACCAAGCGAGTCAGCGTTAAAATGCTCCTCCGTTCGCCTCTGGAAATTTTTTAGAATTTTAAACCAGATTTTTTGGTACAATGAAAAACGTCCCTACAGAAAAAGCCAGAGGAGAATTGTCCATAGACTGGCTCCCAGATCAGTTAAAGTAGAAAGAAATTGGTAGTACGTACTTCGATTTGTTTGAAGACTGATTGATGATCACAGAGAGTTTAGAAGGAGTCTAGAAGTCTAGAAGGAGTCATTGCTTTCCGTTTATCGCCAGATTTAAACTGTTTTCCATTTACAGTGGAATCCCGATTTCTCAAACCCTCAATTTTTCCGAACCTCCCGTTAACTCGAAACAGAAGTCGTTCTCTCTCCTCTTTTGAACGCTGTAACTTTACCCCCAATTTCTCGAACTCTGCGATTTTGCGGCTCAATTTGTGCCGGTTTCCCTTGGAGGCTCGAAAAATCGGGATTCCACTATATTTAAAGCAGTTTACACGAATTAGCTACCGTAATAATATTAAGGTTATCAGCTGTCGGAGAGACGGGGTCACGAAAAATGCAAACTTGCTTGCGAAAGATGTCTGGAAGCGTGATTTGTATAGGAAATCGGTCTGTTCGAGAAACAATTAGGGATTAATTGTGCGCGTGAACAGATCGGACTTTTTAGTAATTTCCACGAGTGGCTGCCGCAGCCACGAGTGGAAATTAGAAAAAGTCCGATCTGTTCACAAGTACAATTAATCCCTAATTGTTTCGAGAAAGAGGACCGATTTCCTTTTAATAATACGGCAACCGTAAATACAAGCTTCTGGCTGACGGCGTTTTGCTATAGAGGGTTGCTAGAATGAAGCAACGGTGTGATAAAATATGTTAGTTTAATTTTGTCACTTTAATTTTCTAAACATTTTTCGCCAAAGTTCTCCATACGATAATATTTTTCTTTCGAAAACGAGCCACATAGACGAGCAGTTTCCAAGTTTGTAACATTAAGTACGATTTCATTGGCCTTGAAGCTGTCAAAACTCTGAACGCATGAGCGACGTTTGATGAATAATCAACATGTACAGGAAAGGAAATGCATGTCGAAACCAGTCGAGACGGTATCAAAAAGCGTTTTATTTTGTTTACAACTTGCTTGAAAACGTTTTAAGAAACGTTTACAGCCTTGATTTAAACTATGACACATAGCTAAAGATACAAGGACGAGTTCATTCGGGAAAACTGAGGATAACCGTGCAATCACAAGTGAAGTTGAAGTGGGAAGACTAGTTCAAAGTATTCGTCAACAAGGTTTGTAAGTTTTTAAGATTTTCAAACCAGGGACTTTAATTGCTTTGCTTGGTCGTTCAGAAACGCCAGCTGGACATTTTTCTCACTAGTCGCCACCATTCCTGGAACGACCATCCTTCCTTGAAGCTTTAGGGGAGATATTCTCATTTTTGTGGGGTTTGACTCGGCAAACATGACATACGCGCGCGGCCATTTTCATTTTTGGCAGAGTTGAAGTTTGCTTGCCTTCCTCTTATACCAAAATGCGCCCCGTAGTCTTCGGGACTCTGGCTCGCAGATGCTGTCTTTTTTCTATAACTACTTTAATTCGGTGTAGAAATCTCCGAGAACCTCTTCAAGATCTTCGAGCGAAAGATTTTCAATGGCTTTCGGATTTTTTCTCTCCAAATATCTGCGTAGCTAAGTTTCGGTCGATTTTGTTTTTGTTTTTGTTTACTACTGCTTCTTCATACCAAGCTTTTTTTGTTTGTCGTCAAAGGCAAACCTGAATTTATCCGATCAAATGCGACCGATACAATTAAAATTTAATTGTTCAGTTATCGATACAATTTGGGATAAATTGTTCAGCTTCCAACCAATCAGAAGCGAGTATTTACGGTAGCAGTATTATTAAAACACTAATTGTATCTGTAACAAAATTATCGATTATCATTATCGATCGTGATTGGTTCTCCGCGCGCCTACTTATCACATAATCGGCGCGCGGTCACGTGGGTGTGCAATTGTAATTGAATATCGGCGTGATTCGTACGTCAATTACGTGCGCTGTAATGGCTTTCTTCTCATTACTTCCTACAGTTTCTAACACTTATGAAAAGCGCTACAAAACGTTTCGTGCAACTCAGGAAATGATCGTGCTGGTAATTTGAAATCGGCCTCGCCGATTGCTCCTAAATCGTACTCCACCCGGTCCAATTACTATTACTAATAAGCATGTTAATTCTGTTTATTAGTCTAAACGTTAAGTATATTTAGCTGGCAAGCTTTGCTTTCTTTTTTAACTACACCGAGTCTACACTGAGAGAAACAGTCCATTCCTGGGGCAAGCAAAACCTTCCTGATTGAATTCAGAACATTGTGAGTATTTTACAGTAACACCTGTACAATTACAGCTGAGGATAGATTCTATGCTAATCTATCGTAAAGAAAATATTCTAGGGCAATTTTAAAAACAGCTACCTCTTCACCCACTGGGGTTCACCCATAACTGTTACTTACTTTTTCAGAAGGTGCAGCTGGTTCTTCCCACGGCTTGGTAGGAGTAGTTGAGCTTGAAGTAGTCCAGTAAATTAGATACAGAACTGGACGATACTACAGCCGACGATGGGCTGGGACTCACGCTCAGACTTACGGTTGAAGAGGTCTGGCCTAGAGCTGTTTGATCAACACAACAGTTTTCAGCAGCACTTCAGAAAGGAGGGGATGGAGAATCAGTGGCCTCATAGTTAGTGCGCTTGTCTTCGGATCCAGCGGTCTGGGTTCGAGCCCTGGCCGGGGAGAATGCGTTGTGTTCTTGGGCAAGACACTTTATTCTCACAGTGCCTCTCTCTCCACAAGGTGTATAAATGGTTGCCGAACTTAATGTTGGGGGTAACCTTTGATGGACTAGCATCCCATCCGGGGTGGAGAGAAATACTCGGCAGATTCCTTTAGAAGCGAGGGTGGAACATACCGAAATTAGATGGCGTGCGGTCTGGCCCAGAGCTGCATTTTATTTTGGAGAAACCAACGCTGCTGATTCTTGACGCCATTGTTTTGTTTAGTTTTTGTAATCCAGCCGATGGCTAAATTCGCCAGCAAACCCTTCATCTTTCATTTTTACCACAAGTTGCTGTTTTTCACCAGCAATAAATTAAAAATATGGTTAATATACGGTACATGGCCCTGCAAGCCTTCAACGTTACACCAAAGCCGCGCTTAACTAAAGATTTTTGACGATCACCAAATAAATACTGATGTTGTTGTTGTTAAATTTGAACTTCTTTAGTGGCTGGAACATATACAGTACGACATTTGCAAACTGCAGACTTTTTAACTAGTATCGTATTGTTATTTCCATTATCGAGGGCTATTCCGGTAAGCAGGCTAATATGAGCTAAACGCGAGAGATATTCAGGCTACCTGAAGCACTATTTAGGGCTGATGTAGTCTGAAGTAACCGGTTGCCGGTGATACGTAACAACTGCCCATGTTTAACTTCGGTTGCCAAGGGCATTATAAACAAGGAAGCGATTTCTGATGAAAAGAATTTTATTCGGTCTGTCTGGGAATGAAGAAAGGAAAGGCTAGATAAGAAGTTAAACCTTCATTTTCGTTAGAAACTCCAGTCGACGGAGAGATGCATTAACAACACAGTAACAAACTCAGACGCATTAAGATGTATATAATTAACAAACTAATAAAACGTCCGGCTTACAAAAGGCGCTACTATAAAACAGTACTTTATTGAGTCTGCAATCATCGACAAAAGTCTTGGCACACTTTCCACTTCTGCAGTATCTGTCAGTTCGTCCCCTTCCCCCCAGTTCAATGTTGCTTGTCGTGTTGAAGTTGCCATTGCTCGTTTACAACATTGTTAAGGATAATGGGGCAGGCTATTCTAGTGATGCCATTAGATATTGTCTCCAAAATACCTTATCAATGTATTTTTGTGCTATCTGATCCAGGTGTGCCAAGGGCTTTTGTCTTGGATTGTAGGTATGCGGCTTATGGTTATGCCATTATAGTGAAAGGCGGCCTTGACTGCGATGGATGTTCGCTACGCGATCACATAAGGTAAACGAAGTTATAAATACTTTAGCCCTAGCATTCACATGCCTGCCTTATGACAAAAACATGGCTTACTATTTTTTGCGAAACGACAGGAACAAACCTGTACTGAAATGACCATATCAAGTGTCATAACAGTCAGATTACCCAGTCCAATAATCTAAACAAGGAATAAAACAGCGGAAATTGTACAACTCGATGCAGTGATGATTTTTGAGCAAGCTGTTCAGGCCAAAATGTTTTGCGGCGAAACCCTGACGAGCTCATCGAAGACTGTAACCACATGTAACTTATTTCTTCCGATTCTTTAAAACCTTTTCGCTTATACAACTCGATGCAGTGATGATTTTTGAGCAAAGAGTGTGAGCCAAAAGTTCAGAATTGGCGACGGTCGTTTCGCAAATTACAGAATTAAGGCAGAAGTAAGACAGTCACTGCCACAGTGAATGAAAGTCACGTACGTTTTCTAATCGGGAAAAGAGAATACACCACGCCGCTTAACTTTGATACAATCGATGACAAAAGAGAAGGACAGCGAAACGATAGAGACACAAGCGCGACTCCGTGACAGGGGGGAGTAATAAACGGCGAACTTGCATATGGCTGGAATTCGCTTTCAATAAGTTGAAGATCATCGGAAGGGTCTTCATTTGCTGGCGGGTAATTTTACAAGCCTTAAGGGCACGATTACTCGTTTGCAGTACTAATGGGGCCCGAAATTTATTAGATGGGAAAGAAACGAAACAACTCGGTCTATGTCACTCCCTGCCCCCCTCTCCCCCAGCGACAACATTCTTACTTCAAATTGACTGCTATGCTAATCACGGGATTTTGAAGATGAAAGGGATGTCTGATGTTTTCTCGCTCTCTCGCTCAATGCAGCTCAACATGTGAAAGATTCAATCTTGGCATAAGTCTTTGAACCAAAGAAACTTCTGACATGTCTGCATAAACTTATTGTCGCGGTGCCTGAGTTGTTTAGTCTCATCACGCTCATCTAAAACCTCCTTATTGTAAAAGCCGTTAGAACTCCTGTGTAAGTCAGCTCCGCACACCATCTTATTATATTTCCCTCTTAAGTTATTGAAGAGCAAAGGACATTACAGTTGGATCCCGATTTCTCAAACACCTTGAATTTTCCATCTCGAACCAAAGGTCGATTCCCTCCCGTCAGCTGAACACTCTCCTTATATCCCCGATTCTCTGAATATCGATTTTTTTAATCCGCATTTCCCTTCAAGGTTCGAAAAATTGTAGCCTGCGTAGCTGGCGGTATTGTAAGCGCACGCAAAATAAAGTTTTGGCGGCGGAGCCCGAAGAATGGGAAGTGGGACTTTGATTTCTCGCGACTTTGTCGGTCGCGTCTGGCGGCTCCGCCGCCAAAACTTTATTTCGCGCGCGACAACAATACCGCCAGCTACGCGGGCTAGAAAAATTGGGAATCCACTGCATCAAACATTGGCAATGCCAGCGATGCTTTTGCACGCATCTTTTATCACGGTTCCACTACCGCCATTTTGTCCACAAAGGGCAAGCAAAGAGGGCTGAAGTTTTAGCCCAATATGGGATCTGTTACCACCGTTTTCGTTGATACGCGACTTTGGAAAACTTGGATTGTTTAACATTTACACGGGGAAACCGGTTGGTCCGATGCCTTGTGCTGATGGAAAGCAAAATTCCCATTGGAAATTTCCGTTTGGGGAAGGCGTGTACCATTTGAACAACAGACCCAACGTACCGAAAGGCCCTAGAACGAGTTTGACATCTTTAAAATGGCGGCTGAGATCGTAGATTATAGATGCCTAAATTGACGAAGAATCATTTCTCGATTATGAGGAAGATGGAGAATTCTTCTTACCACCGTTTTCGTTGATACGCGACTTTGGAAAACAAAACACCCGCGGAAACGTTTCCAAAATTTCCGTCAGTCTTGCGTGTTATCGACAGATCGGATCGAAATCCACCAATCACAGCCACTAGTGTGACCTTCAGACCTTCTTTACGTCATTCTAGCAGGCTGTGATTGGTGGATTTCGATCCGATCGGTCGATAACATGTATGATTGACGGAAATTTTGGAAACGTTTCCGCGGGTGTTTAGTTTTCGAAGGTCGCGTGTCAACGAAAACGGTGGTAATATCTGCCACTGCAGCTTTTATGAAGAAAGATCTGAAGAGAATTGTTGGTTTTTGTGAGGTTGTGGTGCCGTCTTATGCAATCGATGAGTTCAGATCGCACTTTTGAATGACCAAAACCACCTTCGAAGTTCTTGCTCAAGAGTTGACAGCTACAGGTGCAATCCCCACAGGAAATCGTTTGGCAGAAAACCAATTCAATTACAGAAGCAGATTTTGGCCGCTTGCACACTGGAAAACAGGACTCTCAGCAGCAGCCATGTTGACGCATCCCACGTGACGCAGATAAAAATTGGCGTATGGCCTGGAACTGGTTTCAAATCGCAAATGGTAAGAACATTTTTCGTTCAGATATTCCGTTTGGGAATCTTGTACTACCTTTCAAGACGTTCCGTTTATTTTGGAAAATTTCCGTTCGGGCAAACCAAAACAGTCTTACCATTTACATCCCAACCGAAATTTTCGGAAATTTTCGGTAAATGGTAAACAACCAAAACACCCTCGGAAACTAGGCTTTTGTACATTATGCTTTTATTTCCCCACTAAAATGCTCCAACTTAATGCTCCAGTTTTTCCACTAAAATGCTCGGTTTCCACCAAAAATGTCACTAAAATGCTCAGTTAATGCTCATACATAGGGGCTTTTAAATTTTCATAATTTTAACATCTCAACACAATTAACAGTTCAAAGTGCTTAACAAAAACGTATACTTAATATAAAAAGTTAACAACAACTTACGTAAAAGTTTAATACACCAAAAGATAATTTTCTGAATGATCTGTAGCTCTGTTAATCCCTTGTCCCCTTTCGATGAACAGGTTAAGTTAAGTCTTCATTTTCTCGTAAAAAATAATGACAATTAATTTTTCCACATTCTGTGGGAAAAAATATTCATTTTCTGGGAAAATGCTACTGAAATGCTCGAATAATGCTCAATGCTTTTGCCTCACTAAAATGCTCGACAAAATGCTAGCATAATGTACAAAAGCCTAGCGGAAACGTTTCCAAAATTTCAGTCAATCACACATATTATCGACAGATCGGATCGAAATCCATCAATCACAGCCCGCTAGCATGACGTAAAGAAGGTCAGAAGGTCAGACTAGTGGCTGTGATTGGTGGATTTCGATTCGATCTGTCGATATCTCGCAAGACTGACGGAAATTTTGGAAACGTTTCCGCGGGTGTTTTGTTTTCCAAAGTCGCGTATCGACGAAAACGGTGGTAAACTTAATTCTACAAGCGTAGACTACTGTACTAACCTTGAGAAACGAAAAACACCAACAAAACAACAGAAGTCGATACAGAAAGCAGGGCGCCTCACTGAAGAAGAAATTTCTAACACCGTTAATCGAATCAATTGATCAAAGCACGCACGTTCAGGTTAAGAGTCTCCAATGGAAACCGAAACTTGAGTTTGACCTTTATTCATGTTGCCTGGATTTCCGTGTTTTTCTGTTGATCGGTTACCATGTAACCTAATCTTAGAACCAAGCAGACGCCTTTTTTTGTTTAGATAGCTCAGCTAAAAGTGGAAAACCGATCACTGACATTGTAAAAATGGACCAATCGTACGTGTAACAGGGACTTAAAATTTGTTATCGTGAGATTGCTGCAGGAAAGGGACCGTTGTACGAAGCTTCCTGACTAAGACACTCAATTCGCAACAAGTGACATCACTAGTAGACTTAATTCATTATTTTCCGTGTTTACCTTTCTTAGTTTTGAGGCAGAAGGACTATTAATTAATTAATTAATTAATTAATTTATTTATTAACCAACAATAGGGAGCTTAAGCACGCGCGTTTTTGAGACCCGGACGGCAACCGGAAGAACACATTTCACGTGCTAGGAAAGTATTGTCTCCTAGATTTTTATGCTACTCATTTGTAATGGAGAAAAGATACTTAGCAATGTGAATGTGGTTGTGTGCGGGCAAGTTAAAAGTGAAAACAGCTCACTTCCGGTTGCCGTCCGCGTCTCAAAAACGCACGTGCTTAAGCTCCCTAATGTCCCCCAAGCGAAGGGGTAAAGCAAAGGTTAAGTACCCTAGCAGATCAAAGCAAACGCGTCTCGTTGGCCATCTATCATCTTTATCAGAATATGTATCGCGCGCCTGAGCAATGATTGTTAAACAACTGCAATTAAAACAATCAACCAATTTTTTCCTCCATTTTTTTTTTACAATTGAATACTTTATACGCTACCTCTTCTATTACCACCAACCTCTATACTTCTATACTACTTTACTTCAGTGCTCGAATACAGATGTGATTTAACCGTGTTTATTTTTACATCAGCTCGGATTCCTTTGTTCTTTTCGGGGGGAATATATCACATAACCCCCAAATCAACTGTCTGAAAAGCTGGGTGCGGCTTTGATTGTTTGAAGGGAAGAGCGGGGCTAATGAACAGCTAATTTAAATGCGAGGGGATTATGTGTTAATATGCAAGGGGGATAAGTGACTTATTCCCCTTGCATATTAATACATAATCCCCTTGCATTTAAATTAGCTGTTCATGAAGAACAAATTTACAAACGTTTATTTGGAAATATTAAATACGACGCTACAATTACTAAAATTGAACTGACCAGTGTTTTCTTTTGGCGCACATTCGCAGATTTTCTTAGTCGGTGGCTCATCGCTTTCCACTGAGACCCCCGAAAAATCAGTTGCTGATCCTTGCCAAACATCGGACACAATTTCCTTCTGCGCGTCGCTCACTCTTTGATAGGTGTGAAGTGATTTCACAGTACGATGTCCAGTACGTTCCATTATGAGCTTTTCAGGCACTCCTTTTTCTAGGCCAATTGACCTGCTGCCGCTAAAACTGCTTTGAGTAATAAACAGTTCTGACTCTGAATCGCTCAACATCGCTAGCCTGTTCCTAGCATTCACTACAAACAAGACGAACAACTAGTTCGAAATGCGACTTTAAAAAATTAACATAATTAAAAGGCCGCGAAACTTGTGAATCCCACTAGTGCCAGCATGGAGTGTTGAAAAACAAAAGAAAGATGAACAATAGAGGAATTTTTCTTCAGTGTATTTTTGCATCCCTTGAGGAATCCTCGCCAATGTAAAAATAAGCCATTTATCGGCCTTCAGCTCGTGGTTATGTGATTCATTCCCCTCGTGTGTTGCCCTCGGGCTGCGCCCTCGGGCAACGCACGAGGGGAATAAATCACATAACCCCTCGCTTCAGGCCGATAACCCTTACATAAAAAACAGTATTCCTTAATGAAAACGTCCACTGATTGAAAGAATATTGTGGTGTAAAGTTTAACATATAGCTACATATCGTTAATGGGATCAAATACAGCTTAGGACACTCAAGCAAACATGTGCCTCAGTGGTTACGGGTAGCTGTAGAATAAACAAACCAAAATACACAGACATGTAAACAGCTGGGAATTAATTTTAAGCCAATTAACACGAATATACCTGGGGTGGAGGGGTAGTTTGTTAAAATTTCGTCAAATCTGCCATTTTCGTCACTGCCTGCATTTCTGGACATAAGTGGAGATAAGTCCAGATCGACCCCGCATGCCCCAAAATACGCAGAAAAGTAAACAGCTGTGTATTAATTGTAAGCCAATTAACATGATCTTTATCATTGAAACATTTTTGATATACCCGGAGTGGAGCGGAGGGAGCGAGGGCTTCTACCTTATTAGGCCTCCACGAGGACGTGCCGCTGGACAGGTATGATTTTTTTGGCCTTGCTGTCGTGAATAAAGTAAATGTAACATGTAAATGTAATCTGTTTACCCACGGAGCACCAAGGACTTCACAAGTACTCGTTCTGAAACGTCCGAGCATTCCGGCCAGGATCGAATTGGAATGTGGAAATGTTGTTTTTTAAGGAGGGGAAAAAACTGGAGTACGGTACCTGGAGAAAAACCTCTCGGAGCGGAGTAGAGAACCAACAACAAACTCAACCAGGCTTCTGACTCAACCCACATATGACGCCGGGTCCGGGAATCGGAATCGGGTCCGGGAACCCGGGACACATTGGTCTGCGCCAACCCTGCTCGCCTTTGTCTTAAACCGGATCAGAACCTGTCCTAAACAGGATATGGAGTTACGCCTGCTCAAAGGCCTATCTTTCAATTCTTGTCGTAGGCCTGTTGTAAGCTTGTAGTATGCGACGAAGTCGTACCGTGTAAATCGGCCTTAAGGCGGCTCAAAACAGTTCCTATATCACTTAGATTTTGATGGTTCGTTTATAACCACTCGTTATTACTTGATGCCACACGGTATCAAAAAACTGCCCAATCATTGGTTAACAGGTTGGTTAACATCATTTTCGTGACCCAATAGGTTACCAGTATAACCTTCTTAAATTACTTTTAATTATATTAGAACTTTGTGTGCTCGGCAAAATCGGCATTGTGAATTTTTGTATTATCAAATTCTAATAAGTATGATAAGACGCAACGTTTAGCAAAGTTTAAAACAATTCTGCACATAGGGCTCACAGCCATCTTAAATTTTCAAAACTTTAACGTGGCTCTGAACCCTATAACATTTTTAATAGTATTTAATTTTAATAGAACCCTCTGATTAGTTTTCTAGCCCAAGAAAACAGTACAATTTTTTGCCGCCTCCTGTTGGTGAAAAATCAAGAAAAGGCTCTGCTTGCAGGGTTCGAAACTTGGTACTTTGCCTGAGTAAATTTGGATTGAATTTTTTCAAATTGATCCAGAAAATTACTAATCTTTATTGTAGCGTTGGGCCTGGAATGCTGCCCGGGAAAGAAAAAGAGCGGGTGAATAGGGGTATGCAAATCCGCCGATCCGTTCCTTTTTTTCGACCGATCCGTCGATCCGCCAAAATTTTCGTACAAATCCGAAACCAAAACCGCAGCCGAAAACAGAAGTCACGGTATAAAGGTTCAAAGGTAAACTGTTACATGTTAATGCCACTGTTAATTTCGCCCAAATAGTAAAAAAGGCAACATGCTTGATGACTATAACACAGAACAATTTCAATAACAGTCTCACGCCCGAGTTTAAATGAACTTCTTTCGAAAAAAGAGGTAATTTGGATGGACTCATTAACATTCCGACCAAGGCTAAAGAAAGACCTATGATCCAAATTTCGTTTAGGACCTAAGGTCCAAACATTAAGACAGGCACAATCCCGAATCCGTGTCAAAAGTTACAGCTGATCCACAATCCACTGTGTTTTCAAAATCCGTCAATCCGCTCAATTTTCCGCAAAGATCCACAATCGGTGCGCATTTTAAGGCCAAATCCGTCGATCCGAAAACCGATTCACTCCGCTCGAAAAACATCCAGTTTTACTTTGCATTTTGGTTGAGTTTCTCCCATGAGCATTACTCTCATGATCCGTTGAAAGCAAATACAAAGTGAGGATATGAATACGAAGTTCGGAGTGCATAAACGTGATGGTAAGCAGAATGTTAAATAAGAATTTAATCTCTAATTCAAGGGCTTGA
>JAHPZR010004431.1:17500-20000 GCA_019787425.1 Platygyra sinensis
AGACGTATTTTGAGAGTGACTTAACTCGCCCCAGACCACAACGTTTTGTGATTCGCAGCACGTTGTGGTCTGGGGCGACTTCAAGGTGACAACTAGGCGGCCAGATATGCCCAGCTCTCGCGCAACAAAAATGTCTACAATGCAGGCTACACTTATATCAAATTTTCTCTAAGTTTACCTCTCAGAACTACAATGCCTCGGATTTGTAACACCCTGAGTTAGCCGATAAAGCGTCTAAAAGATATAATAACATAGGGAATGAATAACAAAACTCGTGCTTTTGTTGTATCCATGATCAGAAAATCTAGGCCAGTTGTCACTTACTGAAAGCTGTAAACAAAATTACACAAATGTTAGTTTTCATTTCAAATTAAAATAGGTAAAGTACACTCGTTAAATGCAATCGTCAAGTTGCATTCTCTGCTTAGTTATCCGGCATCATCCGATACAACACATTACCAAGCTGCATGATGACAAGTTTATGATCGTCCTATACGCTCTGAGGTTTGTTTCGCCACCTGATATTAACCAGGCATGCTTTTCAATGGACTGCCATCATCTTTTTGGTAAATTACTACTTACGCAATTATTATTATGACGACGGAATAAAATGAACTTCAAAAACCGAAAAGTTTCTTTTGTTTTTAGACTGGTTATGAAGCCCCTTTAAACTGATAACTTCTGAACAGGAGTAGTTTGGGACAAAGGCGTTTGTCTTGTTCACTCGATAGGTACTAATTCAGGCTACACCAAGGTGATGCCCTCGAGTATTATGACAAAATTGAGCTTTTACCTGAACGAAAAGAAGATCCCCATTGCCAAGATGAGGAAGGAAACTGTATAAGTTCCTGAAATAAGAAAAAACATAGATTATGAGTTAACCCATATGAACAATAACGGAATTTTTATGCGGTACATAACCAAATGTTAACGGGGTTGCCTCACGAATGGTGCATATAGAGAAGTAAACATTTTTCAAGTTCATGTTGGTATGGAAGCCGGCAATCGGGGCAAGCTTTACTGACACTTGGAATTTTAAATTCGCGCCGTGCATTTTAGACTAGGCTATATTGTGGCACATTTCGTTCGCAACGTTACAGCAATGTAACATTTGATAGTATATTCCTACCAGCGCTCGAGTCACAGTAGGTCACACAGTCGTTCGTCATCATCGTGTTCTTCAGTCCTTTACAACTCGACTCCTTTTGTACACATGTGCCCTCGATAGTAAACTCTCCACCAGCTCCCTCGCACTTTGTGCATTCGCCATCTTTAGCTTTCAAATCCTTGAATTCAACTCCTAAAACACAATATCACGAACCATGGAAATCAGGACAAAGTTAGCCTGTTCCAGGCTCTCGGTAGTTTGAGACGAGCGAGCGCCTTAGTCCTCCCTCATTTTTTCTCTTCCTCTCGAGCTCCCTTTTTTCCCTCCCAACTTCCGAGAGCCTGGAACAGGCTTGGACAAAGTTAACAGTTCTTAACAGTTGTTAACAGTTATTTGTCATGGTTAGTTGTTAACAGTTGACAAGTTGACATTTTACTTTTGGACACTTCATTAACCACGGGTGAGCGGAAGAGGGTCGTTAAAGAAATTCTTACAGGCTCTCGCCCTGCCTTCCTCGCCTTAGTCCTCCCTAATTTTTTCTCTCGCTCTCGAGCTCCCTTTTTTTCCCTCCCAACTTCCGAGAGCCTGGAACAGGCTAGGACAAAGTTAACAGTTGTTCCTTTACTGAGCTCAAAACCTGCGAAACGTGGGTTCTACTTCGTCGGGCTTCCTGAGGTTCTGTTACAACATTATTCTCAGGGGAGGGGATACTCCCAGCCCATATAAAAAGAAAGAGGTGCTAATCGTGCTTTTTAGGGGCTGGTTGGTTGGTTGATTGATTAACTGATCATGATTGATTAATTGGCTGATCAAATAACTGACTGAATGTTGACACCTACCCAGTGGCTTAAATTCAGCACTGTCTTTCCTTACTTCAAACCCCTCAAAGAGGTAACCATTCTTCAATTTAGCTATGAACACGGCGTCTACTAAAGGACCGTCGCTAGTCTTCACAACCAAGCACAATTTCATCTTTACGAGCGTGACACTATCTTTTGCGGAATACTCGTGTTCTGATACCTCCACATTGTCGTATTTACTGGATTCGTTGAAGAAGGACCTCACCTGTAATTAGAAAACACCATGTAACAAAGTGAGTGTTAAAAGCTACGGCAAAGCTGTACAATCAGAGAAGCCGGTAAATCCACTCTGGTCAAGGATTCATCGCCCTCTTTAATGCACTATGATCCGAGTGTTCTTGGATCCGGGTCATGACAAACGAAAGCACCTTTAGATTATGAGCTCGAGATTTCTGTGATCGCGTGACAGCTGTCGAGCGCGAAGCCCAAGTCAACTATCACAAACAGAAATTAAGAGCAAAAACTCTAAATTTAATTCAAAAAACTATAGTAGTCGTTCTAAACTTTATCTAAATCCTCTTCACACACAACA
>JAHPZR010004431.1:25000-45000 GCA_019787425.1 Platygyra sinensis
ATTTTGAATCATGTCGTTACATCAAGCTTGAAAAACATAAGCTCGATCAGATAGCTGAAAGAAAAATTAGAATTTCACTAGACAAGCTGGTGTATAGCCTTCTCAAAGTAAAGCTACAGCGTCTCTGAAGAAAAAGGTACTCTCAGTTCTGTACTCTCAAACAGTTCTAATCACTGTTTACGGAGGTGTCCACGAAGTAACACGCAGATAACAACGGAAATCATGTAGACTTATGACCTCTAAAAATTTGCCATGGCACGGTCTAACGGCTCAACTCTTCTTAAAATTCCTCCTTATAACACAGCATGAAGTGCCCTTCATAAACACGAGTGAAGCGACAAAAGTTCGAATAACCGAACAGAGAACGGCAAATGTAGAAATGTCACGAACCGTCGAAGTCTTGTAGGCTTGTCAACCCCAATTTACCACTGTTTTGGTGAGTATTTTCACTGACCCGCATATTTACGGACTTAATTATGCATTATTACCGATCGAGCCAATCAGCGCTCATGACCAGATCGGGACAGATTTTCGTCATCAGTATGGAATTTTCGGCGGTGAATCGCAGACGTCCTTCACGCGAAACGCCACTCGGGCCGGGAGCGAAGAAGGACGGCTGTTTTCGCAGGCTAGTCCTTAGAAAGCTTCAGATCCCGTTTAGCGTCCACCCACTGACTCTCGTGAAGCTAAGTGAAGTAGTTTTGCAGCAAACGGCATGTAAGGCCTTATGATGTTGCCTAGCTTTGCGCCTGTTGTCTTGTTTTGAAAGTGTCAGCCAGATTACTTGGCGCAAAACAGCGTTTTAATAAAGAGAGATTCCAGCTGACGGAAAATTTATGAAGTGCTGTCTGCTCGCCATTTGTAATTTCTAAAGTGCTCGCTGCTCGCACGAGAAAACTGAGGCGCCACGCACCTCTCGTAAGGTTTAACAGGATTAGCCGAGAAAACAATAGAATAAACAGCTGAAACAATGGCCCTAGTCCTGAAGACAGTAGAGGTGGATGAGTCCGGGAGCAAATAAAGTCAGAGGTTCCGAAGAGGTGCGTGACTACTGAGAAAACTGATCACTGTTCGTGCTCGCAAAAATAAACGCACTGTTCGCAAATGCTCGCAAAGACCATTCGATACCCCAAAAAACTTGTACTCAAATGAACATATCAAGTATCATAACAGTCAGATTCTTCCGTGCGATAACCCAAACAAGGAATGAAACAGCGGAAGTGCAGAATTTGTAAATTCGAAGATCTGTAATTTGCGAAAGGAGTTCTTCGAAGACCGTGACGATATGTGAGTTATTTCTTCCGATTCTAAAACACATTTTGGAGATACAACTCGATGCAGTGATGATTTTTGAGCAAAGTGTTTAAGCCAAAAGTTCAGAAGTTCCCCGTTTCGCAAATTACAGATTTTTATTAACCGCGCAGCCGTAGGCTGGGCGGGTCATGTTCTGCCTTCGGTTTATTTATTTTTTTAACCGAGCAGCCGTAGGCGGGCGCGGTTCATGGTTTTGCTTCGGTTTGTTTTTTGTCATTTTGTCGGTGAGCAGACCCGTACTCCAACTCGGCCAAATGTCGTCACCGGATGATGTCATCCTTAGCCATTAGGCCGGGCCATTTCTCAGCTCTTTTCGTCATATCCTCCCTCAGGAGAGTTTTGACAAGTTAGCAAATTAACTATTGAGACAAAGAACATGGCCACCGGGAAGAAATGTTTATTTGGTCAAAATTGGGCCAAAATCCCTCGTTGATGGACGTCAGGACATTTGCAAGGATAATGAATGTAATTTGGGACCAATTGCTGGCTACTAAGGCTGAAATTATCCAGAGTTAATGTACCGGTCAATTCCAAAACCGCCCATCCCCCCCCCCCCCGGCAAACCCCTGGGCATTTGACTTTTTTGAAAAATTTTGGTCAAATTCCCCGCTATGTTGCCAGTTTAGACGGTCAAATGCCCCACCCGTTAGAGCTTCAAAGAGGGTCAAATCCCCCACCCTCCAGGGAAAACAGAATCGCCTACCTTTGGAAATAAACAGAATCGCTTACCTTTGGAAACAAGTTCTGCAAAATTTTCAGCCACTACGAATTTCTTGTTCAGCTTGTCTTCGCTCCACGCTTTAAACAAAGGCATATTTCACGATATAACTATATAAAACGATAACAACAGAAAAACCCACGTGGAATCGACAAGAACAATGACCCGAGAACGTGGCTCACGTGCTGAATCAAAGAATCGCGAAATCCTTTTGTTTCCGACCGCTGACAGACGTTTTGACTAGGCTTTTGTACATTATGCTTTTATGTCTCCACTAAATGCTCCACCTTAATGCTCCAGTTTTTCCACTAAAATGCTCGGTTTCCCCCAAAAATGTCACTAAAATGCTCGATTAATGCTCATGCATCGGGGTTTTTAAATTTTCATAATTTTAACGACTCAACAAAATTAACAGTTCAGAGTGCTAAAGAACAAGTTAACAACAACGTATGTAAAAGTTCTAATACATCAAAAGATAATTTTCTGAATGATCTGTTGTTCTGTTAATCCCTTGTCCCCTTTCGGTGACACTTGGGTGAAGAAGCTAAGTTAAGTCTTCATTTTCTCGTAAAAATAATGTTTATTTCTATATTCTGTGGAAAAAAAATAATTTTCCGGGAAAATGCCACTAAAATGCTCGAATAATGCTCCATGCTTTTGCCTCACTAAAATGCTTGAAAAAATGCTAGCATAATGTACAAAAGCTTAGTTTTGACAGGAAAGTCAAATGCCCCACCGGGCGGGCCTCATTTTGAGTCAAATTCCCCACTGTACGGAGCTTAACGCGAGTCGAATGCCCGGGGATGGCCCGGGGGGGGGGGGATGGGCGGTTTTGGAATTGACTGGTACGTACATAAGCTGTATTTTCGTTTTGCGTGCAAAACGCCAGGAGGTGTTTAACATATGTAAATATATATTCGTTTGAAAGGTCAAGGTATTTTTTTCCTTAGACGTAAACAAAGCTCTCGGATTACAGATCACGCTAGGCAGTGAGAGTCACGTTTCGCGTAATCGGTCGTTATGTAACAATGGATGACGGCGGTAACTTATGTCACGTTTCTGTTGACCCGTCAATATACTAAAAATCCAGAGCTTTGTAGCGTGCGCTGTGGAGATGAATTTGGCTTGAAATTAAACTGGAGCGGGGTGCTTAACCCTGTACTATGATTCTGTGGAGGAATTGGGGCGGCCAGCATGTTTTAAATGTTTTTTTTTTCGCTTCGAGCAGGATCACTTCAGAATCGAGTATGTTGCTTTTAATACTCTTCTTACGTGAGGAAACTCAAAAAGCGATAAATCGCTTAAAAGGTTTCGTATCGGGCTGAAAAGCAACATGACTATAGCCCTGGCCAAACAGACCGGCAAGTAGTCGCAAGTGGACCCAAGTTGAACTTGCGTAGAGACTTTTCGTTGCCGGGGTGGCCAAACGGCCTGGCAAGTTTCCTCGCAAGTACACGCAAGTCGCAAAAAAAAAACGTTTTAAAGCAGACTTTCCTCTATTTCATTGGGTTAATGGGCGTCACTCAACTTTCACTCAAACGGTGAAAAACTTGCTTTGACTTGGGTGCAAATTTGATCTCGGCCAAAGTGAGCGCAAGTCATCGCAAGTCCACGCAAGTGCACGCAAGGCTTGGCCAAACGGAGTCGCAAGTAGATCCAAGTTCTCAACTTGCGTCTATTTGTGATTCCGTTTGTCCAAAGCAATGACTGCGATGTTGGTCACGGGATTTTGAAGCTTAAAGGGGTGTTTAATTTTTTCTCGCTCTCTCGCTCAAAGCAGCTTAACAAGTGAAAGATGTTGAAGGGCGAAACAAAATGAATTTGGAAAATGAATTTCACAAGTCTTTGAAGCAAACAAACTTCTGATATGTTTCTATAAACATATCATGTAACCTTATTGTCGCGGTGCCGGAGTTGTTTAGTCTGACATCACGTTCATCTAAAACCTCCTTATTATAAAAGCAGTTATAACTCCTGTGTAAGTCAGCTCCGCACACCATCTTAGTATATTTCCCTCTTAAGTTATTCAAGAGGAAAGGACACTACAACTAAATCCCGATTTCTCAACTCCTTGAATTTTCCAACTCGAACCAAAGGTCGATTCCCTCCCGTCAGCTGAACACTATCCTTTTATCCCCGATTCTCCGAATATCGATTGTTTTTTAAATCCGCATTTCCCTTAAAGGTTCGAAAAATCAGGAATTCACTGTCTCAAACATTGTCAATGCCAGCGATGCTTTTGCACGCATCTTTTTCCATGGTTTCACAACCGCCATTTTGTCTACAAAGGGCAAGCAAAGGGGCTGAGTAGTATGAGCGAGTATTGGCACGGTTAAGCTTAATTCTACAAACGTAGACTACTATACATGTGTACTAACCTTGGGAGACGAAAAACACCAACAAAACCACAGCAGTCGATACAGAAAACATGGTGCCTCACTGAAATGGAAATTTCTAACGCCGTGAATCGAATCAAAAGCACGCATGCACGTTCAGGTTCAGAGTCTCCAATGGAAACCGAAACTCGAGGTTGACCTTTATACATGTCATACATGTTGCCTGGATTTCCGTGTTTTTCTGTTTATCGGTTACTAAGTAATATAATCTTAGAATCAAGAAGACATCCTTTTTGTTTAGATAGCTTAGCTAAATGCGGAAACCGATCACTGACATTGTCAAAATGGACAAATCGTACGTGTTACAGCGGTTAAAAATTTGTTAGCGTGAGATTGCCGACAGAAAGGGACCGTTTTACGAAGCCGTTCCTAGGGAAACTGGAACAGTTTGCGGCTGTTAGTCTTAACTATAAGGCACTCAAACTTCTCAAAATGTTTATAATGTATTTTGGAGCAACAACCATTTGATGTGATGTGAAATCACGGGTCAATTTGAACAGCCTTGCTTAACACGAAAACCATATTCGGTCATTTAGGCGAGTTGCACCTTAATTTGCTGGGACTTAACTGAATACGCAACAAGTGACTTCACTAGTAGACTTTACTTTTCTTAGTTTTGAGACAAAAGGACTATCGCACGCAACAATGTCCTCCAAGCGAAGGAGCAAAGCAAAGGTCAAGTATGCTAGCAGATTAAAGCAAACGTTAACTGTCTACGCGTCTCGATCGTTGGCTATCATCTATCATCTAGCAAGAGGCTGACTCATGACTTGTAGAAAATAGGTAGGCACTACATACATGTGGGAGATGAAATCATATACCGTAGAATTCCGAAAGTAACGGCCCCCGTTACTTTCGAATTTTGCCGGCAAAAGGGGCCGCTACTTACGGGTAGCCGTTACTTTCAGGTAGCCGTTATTTTCGGACAGGTAAGAAACGTTTGTAACTCGAAATGGTCTTAGACAAAGAGGGAACGTATTATGAAATTTAAAAGTCATTCTATATTGGGCATATACCTGCAATGTAACGTAACTAGATGAACAAACCGTAAACAAAACAGCGTACATTAAGGGGTACGCTATACGTAAACGATCATTAAAACTGTACAGCACATTTTGACTCTTAACTGACAAATTAATTTTAATAAAGTGTTGTAGCATTCACAAATTTCACTCAGATTAAATCATGCACAAAAGATTTTTAAAACGTTCTTCAGTCAAGCAAGTGCATGTGCTCCAAGATTTAAATGAGAATTTATACAATCCAATTTTCACAACGCGGGAATATTGTTCGCTTACATATAATAGAGACTTCGACTTCGAATGAACCCGTCATCGGTCATTGAAAACGGGCACAAAACGAGATTTGCCTCCCGAATTAGAAGTTATGGTGTTTCTCATGACGCATTTGTGCGAAATTGATCCAGTTTTCAGTCGAATTTTCCTCGCGGAGTTAAAAAAGGTGCGCTGGTTTTCTTTTCGCGGGAAGAACAACAAAGAAGCTGCCCCTGGATATACGTTTGAATCTGTTGTTGCTGAAACCATTAAACAGTTGTTGAAAACCAAACAAAACCGACAACCGCTATTGGCTTGTACATGAATTCAATGACCTGAGAACGACAGAGAGAACCAGAAAGTGTCTTCAGCTAGCGCTAGCCGTGACCAACCTCGTAGTGCATCGAATCAAGCCAACAAGACGAGGGTACCAAGTTTTAGTAAAGTCCAACTAGTGGTCTATTACCAATGCTGCGTTCTGATTGGTTGAGCTACTACTCTCTGGTTTGCCCACGCAAACGTCCACGTAGTATTTTGACGTTTCCGAGGGTTAGAGGATATTTTCTGGTTCACCCAGGCTGAAGACCATGCAACACTATGCAACACAGTTGCTGATGAGTGCTTCAAGATATGTAACAAAATCGTCAAAGTTATTTTTCCGACGTGCGTGACGTACATTATAGGAACATGTTACATATCCTTTCAGGTTCACCTAGGCTGAAGTCCACGAGTAATTCGAGATATGTAACAAAATCGTCATAGTGATTTTTCCGTCGTGCGTGACATTATAGAAACATGTTACATATCCTTTCTGGTTCACCCAGGCTGAAGTCCATGCAATGCAGTTGCTGAGTACTTCAAGATATGTAACAAAATCGTCAAAGTTTTTTTTCGTCGTGCGTGGCATTATAGGAATATGCTGTGGTGGGTTCTGGTTCACCCAGTCTGAAGTCCATGCAGTACAGTTGCTGAGTACTTCTGGATATGTAACAAACTCGTGATAGTGATTTTTCCGTCGTGTAGTTTCCAGAATCGCTCCGCATTACTGGAAAACAATAAGATTATGAGCTCGTGATTTCTATCACGCATATAGTAATCGTGAGCGTAACCTCTTGAGAGGTTTTAAAAAAATCTTGTTGCAATAATTTTTGAGAATTTCTGACTGCATAACATAAACTGATTTTCAAAGTGTCTGTACACATGACGCGTTTTGTGGAACACAAACGATCACTGTCGGGGATATGATTACACTGGAATGTTACAAGCCACTGGTATCCCGTGGAGATGTAGAACTAAAAGTTTTTCATCTCCACGGGATCCAAGGTCTGTTTTTGGTTGCTAAGAACGTCTGGCTCGTTATGCTACAACATACACTGTATACTGTATTACTAGTAATAGTTCACACTAAATCTGCCCCCGCTTCTATTTTATCCGTCAAGGATATAAAATTGTTATAAAAATTCCACTGCGTTAAAGGAAAGCATTATTGTATGAACTAAAATTTTTTATTTTTTGTAAACTATATCACTCATACTGTTCAAGTAACTTAGGCATCTTATCATAAATATGATCCAAAGAATCAACAAATAAGTTAACACAACGAACACATTCTGTATGAACTCATTCTATTACATGATACTCTTTACGTAATACTCTCACGAAGTGCATTCAGGAAAGAATATCAAACCACTCTGTTGTTCTAATTTGATACTGAAACAAATCATTTGTCTTGATAAATGAGGACTCTACGAGCAAACGTATCTCGAAAGCAGAACAGAAGTCGAGATTTATTTTCCCAGATGTAAACAGAAGTATCGTGTTGCAGTCGCCTTTTATGCAAATTAAGTCAAGCTTTTTGTCCTCAATGAAAACGCCGCAAAATATTAACTTTTACATTTGGATCCCTGCCAGCCAACCCAGCCGTCACATTGGCTCTACGCCACGTAAGATTACTCAGTAAAAATAAGCGATCCAAATAAACGTGATCTTTACACGTGTGGTGTTTGGATCGAGTCTGTCGACCCCGTTGCTGATTTGTGTCCGACGGATCAACTTCTGTACCAACAAGAAGGTATTTCTCAGAAAGAAATAGTGTTTCGTTTCCGGAAAGATATCCAGTCTCAGAAAGGCTCGTGTTTTGATATCTTGTGCATGAGAAGTCCCGGGATGAGGGGGATTTGTGCTAATGCGCTGCTTTGTGATTCGCTTAGTTGCCAGAGCTTGGGGTTTTTCGTCCAGGCGGGATATAGTACTGGAACTATGGTTGAAAAGGAAGAGCTATAAATTAATTCAAGTTTTCCACATATTACCGCACTTGGAAATGTATTTATATGTGATACTTTCCTGTGACTCTGCCCAAGGAGAGAGGGGTTCTCCCATATATGGGTACAGGTATGCCCAGCTTGAGAAGGTGTGTTTTTTTTTAGACATTTAGGTCAGAAATAGAGTATTCAATTTGGTCATTTTGGTCTCAAACTGGGCATGGTTTTGCACTTTACTCTTGCATTTGGTATGTTCAGTCTTTTTAAAAGAAGCTAGTTTTTCATCATTATCGATAAGACCAGGAATCAAACAATAGTTGACAAGGCAGGAGATCCAGGAATCTCAAATTTTATGATATAGGGCACTAAGGCTAGTTTGCGATAGGGCATACATTTAAGGGACAGGTCATAAATAGGGTTGAAAAATCGCAGATTTTGGACTTCATTAATTAAGCAGGGTAAATTCTTCAGGAAGCGGGCCGCACGGCACCGCCAAATTTTCGCAAATTCGAAATTATTGTCTGTGAGGCTAAATAACGCTAAGAGGTAAAAGCATTTGACACATGATTTTTCCATTTCTGTGCCAGGAAGTGCTTGATTCGAATGCCTGCTGCGGCACTCTTCGTTTTGTTGTCGTTGCTGCAATATATTTTTCTTTTCAAAAAGGACGTGTTACGTGTGACGAGAGTTATGCAATTATTTACGCAGTCCACCTTCGGCTTATTTATGAAGCCAAAATACAAATGTTATTGGTGTTTTCATGGAAACGAGCTCAGCCACGGTACCTCAAAACAAAAAGATTGTTATTTCCAAAAGCTTATGATAGGACGCGCTCCACAAGAAGTGAAGTTTCTCAAATTGTGGCGGAAAAGTTGACAAATTCAATTAAATCTATATAATGTCGACACCTTATAAGAAAGCCATATTGTACCTCTTTTGCAATATAGCAAGGTTAATTAAAATACAATTTGATGAATTAGTTACCTTCCACAGAATATCGTTTCTGTCACTGGTATCGTCCAAGCGTTCCAAGTGCGTGTTCTTTTCCCGTAAGCATCCACAGAAAATCGGCGGGATTGTTATTCCTGACAAGTCCGATTTCACCAAAGTTATGTCGCCGTTGTGATCTTAATTACATTTAAATCAAGCAAGTAAACAGATACCTTCGTCTCTTTCGAATCACAGCGTTCCAGTCTGACTTAAAACATTCAAGTTATCAGATATTTCTGCCTTCAGTGCCATTTTACGTTCCTTTTGTTTCCGTGACTCGAAATTAAATTTAGTTTCAACAGGATGTTTTTGCTGCGCATGTTTATCTTGTGAATTACCAGCGTTACATTGACATTAAACTCTCATACTTACTATGTCAATAAATCACTCTAAAACGAAAATCAGTACCATTTCTTTGTTGAACTAAACAAAACTAACTGCTTCAATCGGCTTAAAATATCTCATTGGGGATTGGGGGTCAAATCGCGTGGTGTGGGGGCGTCTCTACCTCGAAAATATATTTCCCTTTTACTATCACTACGCGATTAGAAGTCCAGTTCGTAGTTTTCTAGTGTAATATACCGATAACGAGAGTTTCAATCAATATTCCCCATTTCGTATAAGGCAACAATTGAAATGTTGCATTTCGATGCACAGAATTTGAGCGGAAATTTTGCCGCCGTATTTACATTTACAATTACGACCTTTACTCTGATTGGATATTTCGTCCAGTATGTAAATAGTTCACCCCTGAACTGAAAACAATACCGTTACGTTTCTGAGGAAACGAAACAAAAAGTTCAATCTGGTACTGCTGGTATCCGGTCGTTTCGATACAAGTCGTATCGAAACGACTTTACATTTGTATCGAAACGACTTCGATTTGTATCGAAACGACTTTGTATCGAAACAACCGTAAACCGTACTGCTGAATAACCATTTAATTCAAGATATGAAGAAATCACTTTGATGACAGATACCAGCCCTAAAATATATTTTGGCAAGATCCTCTCCTCCTCGTGCAGCAAATAATATCTTCCACGATCTCCTCCTTGCAAGAATTACCCATGTAGCATTGCCTTGCGAGCTGACTGAAAAATTAACCGGGACCAGTGTGCGCGCCTAGTTTCGTCAAATCGGGATTGATTCGCATACTACACCAATATTTCACACATTCTTTATACGTATACGCGGGGGAGACTATAATGCCTCCTCGGGTTTTGGCCTCTGGGCCAAAACCCTGCGGGGTCAATAATGGAAATAATAAAATAAAATTTGTAATAAATTAATATTAGAATTTGGTATCTTTGTAAATATTATATGCAATAAAATTCGTTATGCTCAGAATAAAAATTAGAGGATGAGTCTTATCCCCTTGAACAGGAGCCCGTGCCTTGAATAAGAATTCTATAATACAATAAAAAAGTGCATTCACACGTAGCAGTAGGTGTTAAAACTTTAAAACTGTCAACCACATAAACATAAACATTAACACTGCCATCGGTACTTTTAACAAAAATTAAGAACCACGAAGTATGGTTTTCATTGGCAGCGAGTCTACATGCAACATACAGTCTACGCTGTGTATTCCATAAACAGTTTCGATATTTAAATGTTCAACATATAAATTTTATAGCAAAAAATATAAATATTAGAATTTGGTATCTTTGTAAATATGCTATAAAACAGGAGCCATAATCAGGGACGGAGACCGTAAGTCTTGGGATGCGCGTGGACCCATGATATGAGACAATTTTTCTATTTTTAGAACAAATTGCGCCATCCTGACGTCATATATCCGCGCTGATCCACGCACGTGTCTTGGCCTCTCGCGTGGATGTTGTCACGTTGTGTGATGAAATTGTGAGAGTTGCGAGATCCTCTTGCCGATTTTTCACAGCAATGGCAGCGAATAAGGCAGAGAAGAAGAAGCAGGGCTCTTCTATGTACTTTTATGCTCTGATTTAATGGAAAAGGTGTGTTTTTCAAGGTCGAGAATTTCTTTAATTTCGCGCTGTGAATGAATAAAATCCGCTCGCCGGCTAGTTGTACGCGTAAACTTTTGTGTTTGTTCCATAGAGTTCTGTAAGAACACTGTTTACTCCGGTATCGAGCTGTTAATTTGTGAGTTTGCCAAACAATGCTTAATCATAACCAAAACCTGTTTTTGATAGTTTCTTGTTGTTTCTGCTCGTTTGGCTAGTTTGCAAAAGTTTTTGTCTGACGCGTACGAGTAGTTCATTTGCATAGTGCAGCGCGTGCACTTTCAAGTCCGAGTCGGTGTTTTCAGATTGTCAAGCAAAATCGTGAAAAAGATTTGTTTCGTCGTCTTTTGTGCTGAGATACTACAACAATTTTCACTAACGTTCGCCAAAAGGCTACTAACATCATGTATGTTTCTTTCACATAGTGAAACTTAACGCTGCGAAAATAAAATAGACAAGGAGTTTTAACTCAATCGAAATCTTTATTCGAGTTTTGATTACAAGCGTCATCGTAACTTTTCTGATTATTTCTGCTGTTTTCACATATTTTCAGCTAAGCTTTTAATATGGTCTCAAACATTAATCAACCTTAAACATTAGAGATATTATATGACTTCGATATACGTTTCACACCAAAATGCGAAGTCCAATTTGTCATGTTTTACTAGCTGTGCAAAACACGCATCGGCGGGCGCTCTTACTCATCGACAACAGACAATTTATTGGATTTACACAAACAAAACTAAGCAGCATCTACGGACATAAACCTATTGTCACTTATTGGGCCTAAACGCCGCTATATCCAACTAGTTCTTTTTTCTTCTGTGCTATGGAAAAGCTGTTAATCTTCTTCATATGTGAAATTTAGATTGGAGTAATGTGAAGTTGTCGTAAAAGGAGCAGCGGAACTCAACTTGGTCAGAGATAAAAGCGGGACATACCTAAATTAGGCACCATCTTCACTCAGACTGGAGCAACTTACGGCGGAAATACTTAATCAAAATTCCAACAGCCATGAAGGCGTTGAGTGATGGGCCAAAAGGATCCAAAAGCATAAACGATTTCGGGAATTTCGGACGCCATTTCCCCTGCGCGACATCCGCGAAAATCCTCGCAGCAATGTGCGCGCGTGTGCCGCAGGCGATGGCGCAATTTGTTCTAAAAATAGAAAAATTGTCCCATATCATGGCGCCAACCCCAATACTAGAAATGGCGCGCGCTTACGGTCTCCGTCCCCGATTATGGCTCCTGTATAAAATTATTTCTGCCCACAATAAAATTAGAGTATTGGTCTTATCGCCTTGAATAATGATTCTATAATAAAATGAAAAAGTGCATTTACATGTAGTGGTAGCGTTAAAACTTTAACTCTTACCAACATAAACTAGTCAACAATATAAACAGCAACACTGCCACTGGTACTTTTAACAAACATTAAGAACCACAAAGTGTGGTTTTCATTGGCAGGCAGACTATCTTCGCCCTAGGACATACTCATCTGAGCAAAACTGTTAAGGTTTACGTGTCGTTATCGTAAAACCACATAGGAGAGTTTGTGTTGGCCTGTCTATTAACGTTTCAAAAAGGTAAATCGCTCAAAGACAAACTCGCCAGAACAAAACTTTAGAGGCTTACGTGCCACTACTGTAAAACCACATAGGGGAGTTTGTGTTGGCCTGTCTATGACGTTTTCAAAAAGCAATATTTGTCTGAAAAAAAAATTCGTGCAGAGGGTTTCCCCTGAAAAAAAAATTCCTGCACAAGCCGTGAGCGAAAAAAAAAAAATTCGTGCGAGCTGAAAATTCTCCCTCCCCCCCCCCCCATCACTTTTTTAAAGGTCCGTCCCTAAAAGAATTTCATGACTGGTGTTTCACATTAACTGTTCTTTTGCCGATTTGTGACGACGTGATTCCTTCTGCAGCTTTATGGACTCTAACTGGAGGTAAAAACTGTTCACAAAAAGCAGTGAGGTCTGTATCAAAACAAGGTCACCTTCATCCTCGCTGCCATTCAAAGGCCAGGTCACCGAGCGGACAACTGTAAAATGGGTTATTGCTAGAATCATGGATATTCCAAATTATGGTGAGACACTTCGTGACACATAAACAGGTACAAGCAGATAAACGACAGCCTATTTAGGCAGAGAACAACTGCTGAGTCAGGCACTGATCTCTAGTGATTAGGTCTAAGAAATGGTTAGCTTTCATAAATTGTTGCGGTTACACCATAATTAAACTTGGTAAACTTTTGGTAAGACTTTTACTAAGATCGGTTGGTACTTTATATACACAAATTTAGGTGTCTCGTCCTATTTTGGAGTATCCATTCTAGTCACAACCCTGTTAAAATGGCTTATTGGAACCAACAGTCTCAATATGACGTTAATGTGAAAGCGTGCTTGACTGGGTAGCATATAAGAGGATCCACGTTTCCCGCCATGCACAAGAGTGTGAGTGCCAGTTTGATGTTTGCCGTTCAGACGTTAGTCGATTTAGATTAGAATAAATTGCAATGAATTGAAATCATCTATCGCTGCATCGGAAATTGTTAAAGTAACGCTATTTGGTTAAAATAAATATATCTATGTTTTTCTAGCTTATGAAGCTTTCTCGAAAAAATATAGCATCACAAAAGTGTACATTCAACTAAAGCCGCCGTATAGATTTTCACTTATGATCAGCGGTTAGCTATTTGCAGGAAACCTGCATCCAAAGGTCTCTATCGACAAATTCTTTCTCCAAAACGTAACTATTTGATATCCGCTGCGTCCGAAAACATGACCACTTTATTAGGGACCCCCAGGTGGTAACTGCCTTAATTTGGAGGACGCCCAAAGTTGGTTAAGAGTCAGTCTTTCACAGCTCTTTATCATTCCTGACCCCAACCCCCACAATGAGTCTCCTTTTAATGTTTAAAGTTTTTAAATGAATTTTATTGATTCACTCAGATACACTTTACAAGCTACATACAGCGCACTTAATTGAAGGCCCCATCCAACATCACGAGGATCAATTTGAAAATGGTGGTTTCACTCTGAAAACGCAAGAAATGTTTTCCGTCCACACTACACTAGAGAAATTTGAAAATGCAACAATAAACGGTCATTTTGGATTTGTGTTTGATGAAAATGCGGTCAGGGAAGTCACGTGATTGTCGTGTCGTCATCGTTTTCGAGAAGCATAGTTCTCAAAAATGTTTTCAGTGCCACTGGAAAACTCAAACCCGACGTTTTCAAATTTTTCTGGTTTGAAGGGCGTTTTCGAAACGTTCCATCTTCGTAACTGATTAGTGTGGACGGTAGGCCTAACCGTAAAATTAAAGCTGCGTTTACATAACTTTTCTCCGGGGTAGTGTGGCAGTGTGGAGGCGGCCTAGGATATATAGGTAGCTAATTAAATAGAGCTCTTATAAATAAAAAACAATCTACAGCTACTCATACCCGTTTTCTCTCATAGATCTTTAAGAAAGAATGTTAAAAAGAACCACAGCAAATTAAATAGCGCGACGGTCGAGTGAACTGGGGACAAGACCAAAGGAAAAGTCTCCCAGTTTTCACGCAGCCATTTGTCGCGGTCCCTCGGGAGGGAAAGCGGAGGAGAGATAATAGCAATACGTGAAAGTTTTGCTATTCATTAACGGCCACAACGTAGCGCTGTTTGTACTCTGACACTATGCGCCAGTTTCTACTGAGTAAATAAAAAAAACGCTTAGACAAAAGAGAATGTGGAAAGAAGAAACTGGGCACTACGGGTAGTTTCTTTACGTTTCGACCTTGTCCTTTCTCAGTAAAATCAAACCTACAATGAACAGTTTTATGTTACACACTAAACCGTGCTTGGAGCTAGAAGTATTAAAGACTATACTGCACACAGCTGACAGGGAAATTCGCGGAGATGTACTGTCTTGATAGTCTCAGGGAAAAATCCAAGCCGGTCAACACTCACTGAAAGCTGATAGTGAAGTAAAAAAATTAGCAAGGTTACTTTTCATTTCAAATATTCTACAATCTGCAATGAGTAAAATAACCTTGTTAAAGGTAGCAAATGTTCTTCTATTATTCAAAGATCAATTAATCATGTGAAAAAGGAGAACAGTTTGTATTGGTACATAATAATTAATAGCAGGTTTGATATCCTCATGACACCCATTTCAATCCTTCACGAGTCTGAAATTTGTGATTTAAACTTTGATGAACGAATAAGGTCATAGGTACGAGGTTGGTTGTGAAATAAGAAAATCGAGAGCAGTTTTCACTGAGTTGCCAATATTCGATCCGTACTAGCTCCATCTCCTTCCGACCCATACGTCCTACTTAACCTAGGAGGAGAAGGGTAGGGAGGCGCACAAAGTTTCCCTTCTGATTTCAATCTCCTATGAAGACAAAATTTAAAGGAGCACAGTCATGGTTTAACGGTTTGAAAGTTTAGCCTAAATTAATCAATTTCGTTTGTTTGTAATCCGTGTCAATCTTCTCCATCCTTAACCATCCCTTGTTCTTTTATGGTTCATTATTATCTCTTTGTTGTTTTTCTATCTTTCTAAAAGTATATTTTCATGTTTCCTTCAATTTAACGGTAATTTTGTCGATGGTCAAATAACTCAAAAGACCGTGACTGTGCTCCTTTAACCTCTGGCGGTCAACAATTATCATGAAAGATTTGTTGCCGGTGTCAATTGCTTGATCACGTTACTTGCTGTTGTTCTATGACAACTATGTTTTTAAAGGGTGGTTAATCCCCTACAAAAATCGCCACGAGGTATTTTTTGGCATCAGTGAGGTTTGAGCTGTTTTATGGGCAACTTTCTGATTATTGCCCCCGAAGGGTTTTGGCCCCAGAGGGCCCAAAAACCCGAGGAGGCACCTTAGGACTCCCCGCGTAATAGAGAGAGAAGAAGAGAGAATGTAGGTATTTCCGGTATATAGCCGCAAAAAATCTCGATTTGATCGCTTGCACGCCCGCAAGGTATCGACGTTTTTCCCGCAAACGCTCATGGGAGGACAGCAAAGGGACACGGGCGCGAGGACTTGCGGGATCGGCGTCTTTGCCACGAGCTTTGCCCTTGGTTTAGATCTCGAGTTCAAGCGTCCCTGAAAAGCGTTTGTATTTGCCGGCCTCCATTACTATTTCAGCGCGATCAAATAAGTTCGCTTCGAAATGGCCGAGATTATGACCTAAAACAAATTGAAAACGCTTTCAGAGATCCTGAAGATGGATTTTGGGGGGAAAACACAGAAAACAGCTCAGAGAGTCCTGAAGTATACTAGATCGAAATTCGAGGCCAGTGTGGTTCATTTGCGACTAAATAGCTAAATGTATGTCGGTATAGTACCTTCCGATCGTCAGAATTACCCAAGGATAACAATAAGGTGACAGGCCTGCGCGACTCCCATTCACGTGTAGTAGCCGCTTAGGAAGTTTTGCCCCTTTTGTATGGTACGATCGGAGGATCTTTGAATATTTCGCTAAGCACTAATCCTGTGTTTTCAGGGAGACATTTCGTCAGAGTAAAGCCGTTAGAGGTCATATTTCTGTGTGGCTTCCGCTGTTATCCGCTTGTAATTTGCAGAGTTTGACACCTCTGTTTTTTTGCCAGTTTTTTTTCTCTTGATATTGCAAGATATGTTTTAGGTTCTCTCAAATGTTAGCTCTGGAGGAATAAAGTTTGAAATATTCCTTTGGCATCTCGTTTATTTGGATGGCTTATTTTCACTGAGTAATCTTACGGCAGGGATCCAAATGTAAATGTTTTGCGGCGTTTTCATTGAGGACAAAAAGCTTGACTCCAATTTGCATATATGGCGACTGTAACGCGATACTTTTGTTTACATTTCACTTCTGTTGTGCTTTCGAGATACGTTTGCTCGTACACTCTTTTCTTTTCTAAGGATGTTATTTTTCCGGCCCAGACTGAATATTCTTATTTTTTCTGCCGATTTTAGGCAGAAAATATTCTTGTATTATTCTTACATTATAGCTTATGGCATTTTCGTTTTATTTAGAATTTATTAGGCTATCAAGTACAAGTGTTTGGTTTCTGGATCTGGATCGCGTTCAGCACATTGTGCATGTGCTCTGGACACCACTTTTCGTAGCGAGGCCAAGATGTCACGTCAAAATATATTCTTATATAAAAAAGAGTTCATATCAAGACAATTGTTGTTTTTTTTAGTATCTGACTAGAAAAATAACGTTCAATATTATTGTTTCAATGAGCAGGAATAAAAGAAAGCGGGGGCAGCTTTAGTGATAACTATTTACGTAGTAATGAAAATACTAATATAAACTTCTTATGCGTTGGTGCTTTTCTCTTGTTAAGTTTACTGTACATACAACTAAAGGAAGATCAGGCAAAACGTTTGTACTGGAAGAAAAGGAAGATTCCTATCACTAATATGACCAGAGGAAAACTGGAGGACAAGCCACTGAAATAGAAAGAAAACACAATGACGATTGAGAGATGAGTATATTTTTGTACGATAAGTTTTGGGCCCGCAGTAGTCAATCGGAACAAAAACCGACACGAAAAGTCCAAAGGATCTCAATCGACTCCAGTCGTTCGATTGGAGTGCCTGATTGGTAGGGGGGACTGGGGTAATCGAACGTAATCGAACTGAACATTTTTGGGTGAGTTTCGTTTTTCCGAGGAAATTCAGGAGTTCGATTACCGAAACCAATACCCCAAAATCGAAACAATCAAACCAAACTGGTAATAAATTAAAAATATCGTATGTGCAATGGCGGAACCTCTCCGAATCGAGTTTAACAAATTGACGTCAGGTTTTCATGCGTCCGTTCTGTGTTATTGATCATGAATTTTTCCAGAACATTGTCAAACGTATGTTTGGATCCACGAGTAGATAGCCCGAGTGGAATCCGCGAACCATTGAGGCGCGCGAGATTTCTGTAGTTTATCGTCAAGTTATCGACGCGTGAGAATTCCCTGGTTATAAATTATGTGACCCAAATGTAAAGACATACAGCCCGTTTCTTACTGAATTTTGTCTTCCCTCCCGCCCGAGTGGGAGATTTGTGCAAAATTTACGAAGTGCACGCTTTACGTCATCCAATATGAATTTTTCGACATCCTTCTCGTCAGCCTACGAGGTGTCCCTCTCCCCCCCCCTCGCCAGGGCTCTTTCGCTTACACCCGTCGTGCGTGACACGAAAGAAAACCACGAGAAAAATGGGCGCTTTGAAATCCTGAGGACGAGGACGTGCGGGTGACAGGAGGGACTACCTAAGTCAGAGAGTTCGAATTATGCGCTGCACTCCACACACAAAAATATGAATTGGCTATTAGTTAGAGAGCGTTGAGCAAACACGTTGGTCAACATTCGCGATACGTGTGACGTCGTGCAGTGGCCGAAGAACAATTCCGAGACTGAGCTTGCCCTAAACCGGCTTTTCCTGCCCTTCCATTTAAATGATTGAAACGGACTTTTACTCGAAACTTTTCCGCTGCTAAATTTACACCTCAAATCACTCGGCCCTGAAAGGTTAAATCCTGTGGCTTGGAACGTTAGTCTCTCCTATTGCGTGCTTCTCGCCCGCAGAGTTCGCGCAGCCATTTTTTTTTTCTCGCGGTTTTCTTTCGCGTCACGCACGACGAACTAAGCGTAAGAGGGACTATTCGTAGTCTATCCTTGCCGCGAAATGCCACTCGGGCCACGAGCGAAGAAGGACGGCTGTTTTCGCAGGCCATTCCCTTCCCAGCTTAACTGAGGCCCGTTGTGTGGCAATCGAATGTAGTAAATGAATTTTGAAGACCGTGATGAATCTGTTACGCGTGTCAAAAGAATGGATTGAAGGTTAAGGAGGAAGCAGTTAACACGGCGATTTTTTATGCGATTTGAACCTTACACAAACTTATTTTTATTCGAGTTCAACGCACTGCTTGAAACTGGATGAAACCTGTTTGGAAAGTCAAAGGATCGATCACTTACGGTCACAATCGATTATGTTCGGCTGCATCAATAGCTATCAATCGAAAGACTGGAGTTTGATTGCGTTCGATTGAACAGTTGTTCAATTTTCGAACGTTCGATTGTGTTCAATTGACAAAAAATTGAAAAAAGTTTGGGTGAGGTCGAATATGTTCGATTGCAGAACGCAATCGAAATCAATCAAACGATTAAAAGCTCTATTGAGTTCGATTACCGTTCGATTGACTAAGCCAGGAATAATGTAAATGGGAAGAAGATTGTCAATATCATCTCATAAAACCTAACTTAGAGCACTAAAAACAGACCTTGGCCCCTTTGGAAACCAATAAACAAATTGACGTCACTTTGTCATGCGTCTGTCCTGTTATTGATCATGACTTTCGTCATATCATTGTCAAAGTAGCTGTGGATCCGCAAACTACTTTGACGATGTTATGACGAGAACAGGACAGGCGCACGAAAAACTGACGTCCATTTGTTTTTTTACGATAACAAACTCTCAAATTACCCGCTCTCGCTCGTTGCCGCATCGCATAAATTATAAATTCATGCCGTGTCTCTCCGGTTATTGACGATAAAAGTTAGCCAATGAGCGCGCGAGAATTTGTGCCGTTATCGTAAAATCATTCAATTGACACCATTATTTAGGAATGCTTTCCTTTTCTTCTGTTTTAAGCATATATCCAATACCGAACAGTTAAGAGCGAATGTGCCCAAAAATCAAAGATTTTCAAAATATCGCGGCAACAGCCGAAAATTAAATTCTGCTCATATTCTCAGGTTTGGTAGGCCTTAGTGTAAAACAAATCACGAGATATTTCGTTTGGCTGAATATCGATTTATTTACGAGAAAATCGATAATCACCGAATTCCGTCAAAAAGCCGCTTTTGGAGCTCAAAATTTAAGACGAAACTCGAAGCTTCGCGTCACAAAATGAAACAACCTAGACCAATAAAAACTATCAAATCTTGAAAACCAACATCAAAATATATGTTGACAGCCATTTGAGCAATTCCTGTCCATTTACTTACAAAATCTAATTAAATTTATTCGACCTACTTTTGACTAGACTAAAAGTAGGTCAAGAGAAACGCGTTATTTAACTATGTGCTAATA